>JBBPST010000615.1:0-10698 GCA_038093715.1 Austroboletus cf. mucosus | reverse complement strand
CTGCACAAAAAGCTACATACCATTTCTTTCTTCTTGATGCAGGCCATTCTTCTTACTCTGTTGCTACTTTTACTGGCCATAATGTGTCCACTGTGTCTAAGCTTCACTCCAAAGAGTGCTCTGAGCTTCTAAAGGCTGTGCAACCAAGTATTATGTATGTCTATGTGATTGATGTACATAATGTAATGCTAGATAATATGTCCTAGCCTCAAGTGTGCACTTAGTGGTGGCATGAGTCCAATGTAAGAAGGGCCTTTGTGATACAACTCCGAATATGATAAGGAATTGAAGTAGTTTAGCAAGCTGGAAAAGCTTGTCTTAGGGAGGATTGGAATGAGATTTGATCCAAATGACCAAAACTCTTAAGATGGGGATTCCATCTTAGAGCTTGGGGTTTATATAGTGCATGTGTGCATATGTACATGTTTGGTGTAAATATGGAAAAGGGAATCATATGATGATAAGGAGGAATTACATGATTGGCTGATAAGCTGGGGCATATCCTATTGATCGATAAGAGTGACATGAGATATGATATCATAGATAAGAGATAAAGAGTCTAGAGCATATGTCATGGCACATGACTGGGCACATGATGGGTCTAGGCATAGATCACATGATGGAAGTCACATGACTTGACAGCAAGAAATGTCTAAGTCGTAAGTGTCAATGGTGGAAACATATTTCCTAAAGCATGGGGTTGAGAGTTTGAATCAGAGTGAAAGCATATGATAAAATATAGCGTTCGTAACACCACCCCCCTTCTATGGTTGAAACACTGGGTCAACTGCAACAGGTATGGATGGCTTGTTGTGAGGGTTAAATAGACTGAATATATTGGCAAAGGCCGATTGTGCAAGGGCATGAGAGTTCAGTTTGTGGAAATAATCTATTGCTGCCTGTGCATTTTTAAGGTTAGAGGCAGGTTCCCAGGTTTGTTTTTTGGCTGAGTATCCTACCCAATGAACTAAATACTGCTTGTTTCACCCGTTCCAGCAAGCATCTACTATATGGTCGACTTTATATTTGACTTGCAGGTCATTGGTAACATGTACTGGGCCTGGTTCGAATGTGGGTTGACCAGGGAGTCAGAATAAATAAGGTTTAACCCAGGAGATGTTAACTACTGGATGGATACACATAGTGTGTGTGAGTTTCAGTTCAACTGCATTCTTCCTGATGCATCATGTGACTTTGAA
This sequence comes from Austroboletus cf. mucosus, assembly GCA_038093715.1. Taxonomy (NCBI): domain Eukaryota; kingdom Fungi; phylum Basidiomycota; class Agaricomycetes; order Boletales; family Boletaceae; genus Austroboletus; species Austroboletus cf. mucosus. The sequence continues at coordinate 9,499 of JBBPST010000615.1, read as the reverse complement.
TGGTCTAGCCATTTTTTTTGTTAATTTACATGAAAGGCATGTCAAACGCAGGTTTTCTGTTGTGAGGAGCATCTCATCCCTGACTTGATACTTGGGTGCTTCCAAGCGGTGCTTGTCTGCTTGAATCTTCATTTTCCTCTGAGCTTGCTCAAGGTTAGAGCATGTGCTCTCTAATATTTTAGTGATATTATTGGCCAAGTAGTTAGCTGCTGGAGCCTTAGACAGGCCAGGTTCTATTCTCATCTGTGGTTTATAAGTCCATGTGACTTTGAATGGGATCTTTTGTGTGGAAGCCTGCTTCTTAGAGTTATAGCTGAATTGAGTGATTGAGAGCCAGTCTGGCCACTCTGTTTGTTTCTTGTGACAGAATGTACATAAGTACTGTTGGAGATCTCTGATCATCCATTCTGTTTGCCCGTCCATTTGTGGGTGAGAAGCTGTGGATAATTTAGGTTTAATTCTGAGGTGGGAGCATAGTTCCTTTATCAGTTGGAATGCAAACTGGGGTCCTCGGTCAGATATAATAGAGTGTGGGATCCCGTGATTGGTCCACATATGAGTTAAATATAGGTGCGTGGTGTCTAGCGCTATTATTGTCTTCATGCAGGATATGAATTTGACTTCTTTGCTGAATCAATCTACAACTACAAGCACTGAGTCAAATCCTTTAGATAAAGGCAGATCTGTGATGAAATCTGCCAAGACATCTATCCAAGGGAGATTTGGTAACTTCAAGGATTCAAGCTTGCTGGCTGGTGGCTTGTTGCCTGTCTTTATTTGTTAGCATACATCACATCTAGCAACATATTCTTTTACATAGGTGACCATTCTTGGCCACTCATAGTGCCTTCACAGAAGGGCTATGGTTTTTTCTATGCTGGGGTGGTCAGCCATGGGGGTATCATGGCAGCTTGTTATCATGTCTTTTCAGAGATCTTCATTTGGTGGGACAAAGATTCTATTTTTGAAATGTAAGATGAATTGTTTCCAATCTTTCATATAGCCCTATTCATAGAGCTTCTGTACTTCGCTCTTTTTGAGGAGAAGCATTCTGTTTTTGATTTTTTGGAATAACTTATTGCCTTTATCTTGGACCAGAATTGTAGATCTGATCTGCTCTGGCAGAATCATCAAGACCTGCTTGTTGTCATCTTTGATGCCCTCTGCATGATTTTCTCTCTGTGAAAGAGCATCAGCTTTTCCCATAGTGGAGCCAGCCTTGTGGCACCATATGTGGTGAAATCTAGATAGATATTGCATCCAGTGCACTTGTCGTCTGTTCAGGTCTTGGCAGACCATGAGCCATTGGAGATTTTGGTGATCATTCCAGATCTCGAACTGGTGACATTGTTACAACTTAACAGACCCCTATCTCTTTTCTTCCCACCTTATCACTTTGTCATTCCTATTTACCTATTTAGTATAACTCATCTACAATTGTATTATCAAGATGCTGACACGTCTCCTTTCGCTTACTCATGCATTACTCATGCATGCTTACCTATCATTCATAATATGTCTGCTTCTTCACGATTCCATTGCATTCCATCACTGACATATTTTCTTTGTTCCAACCTACCCTTAACTTGTTTCTTTTCTATATAAACCTTAAATATCCTTGATGTATTCCTTAACTTTGACCTCTGCAATCTACCTCATACATCAATTGTCCTTGGTCCCTCAGTCCTCACCTTACTGTTGAGTGGGTGCTCCCTTGATTTCCCTTGAACCAGCAGGCATCTCCTGCTGCTCCCCTTGACTGTCAGTGAGAGTCCCTCCAGGATTCCTGACTTGCACTTGACCAACATCACATGTCCATATGGAACCATGTCTCCCCTTTGAACCTATGAGAGTCCATACAGATCCGTAGTTCCCTTAAACCCTCGACCACCTTTTGCGGCTATGCTTGACCTTACCCAGGCCAAGCATAACAAAAGGTCAAAGTTTCTCTTGATCGGCTACCATCGTGTATCACCACCATTTCACACAGACACCCCCAGAACCCTAGACCCCGTATCGATAACTGATCGTACAGGGAACCATCACCTGAACCCACCAACGTCTCTGACTCGGAAGAACACCCTGCCACTGATTCTCTTGACAAGGATATCTTGATCCCAGGCCCATCTCATGACCTCGACCTTGCACATCACCTAGCGCATAGCTTGAACATCCCCAGACCTCTGACCCCACTGACCCCACCCACCGTCACTTGACCCCAACCTCCATTTGGGTTTCCACCAGCCATGTCTGGAAGTACCATCACCAAGCTCGCTGAGCTTAGAATCGCCTCCCCCTCCGCCTTTGATGGGTCGTTCTCAAAAGCCAAAGCTGTTATGACTTAACGGACCCCTATTTCTTTTCTTCCCACCTTCCTGCTTTGTCATCTCTGCTTACCTATTTAGTATGACTCATCAACAGTTGTATTACCAAGATGCTGACACATCTCTTTTTCTTACTCATGCATTACTTATGCATGCTTACTTACCATCCGTAATATGTCTGCTTCTTCGTGATTCCATCGCATTCCATCGCTGACATATCTTCTCCATTCCGACCTACCCTTAACTTGACTCCCCTCTATATAAACCCTAGATACCCTCGATGTATCCCTTAACTTTGACCTCCGCAATCTATCTCATACATCGATTGTCCTTGGTCCCTCAGTCCTTACCCTACTGTTGAGTGGGTGCTCCCTTGATCTCCCTTGAACCAGCAGGCATCTCCTGCTGCTCCCTTGACTGTCAGCGAGAGTCCCTCCGGGATCCCTGACTTGCCTTTGAATGACGTCAAGTGTCCATATGGAACCACATCCCCCCATTGAACCTATGAGAGTCCTCGCGGATCCGTAGTCCCTTTGAACCCTTGACCACCTTTTGCGGCTACTCTTGACCTTACCCAGGCCAAGCGTAACAAAAGCCTGGCTTGAAATGGTCCAAACCTACCTGATTATCAATGAACACATCTACACCTCTGACGCAAAGAAGGTTATCTTTTCCCTCTCCTTCATGACAGAAGGCTCTGCACAATCATGGGCTGCTCTCTACCGCAGCAAATGCCTCTCAACCTCTCCCCCTACCTTTGGGATGATAGAGGACTTCATCAAGGCGTTCAACGCCAACTTTGAACACCAGGAGTCTCAAAACAACACCATCATCTGGCTCCAGACACACCAGGCTTCCAAGGAAGCAAAGGAAACTTGGGGAGTGGCGCTCCTCAAGTACAACTCCCAATTCCAAAACAATGTCCAACTCTCTGCCATCGTTGACGAACAAGTCCTAATCTCATGTTATCAAGCAGGTCTCCCCACCCGCCTCATGGAATGCATCCTGTCTGATACAACTCCTAATAAAGAATATAAAGAAGTAGTTTTGCAGACTGGAAAAGTCTGTCGTGTGGAGGATTGGACTCGAGGAATGATCCAAATGACCAAGTCTCTTAAGATGGGGATTCCACCTTAGAGCTTGGGGTTTATATATTCGTCTACTCTATGTGTACATGTTTGGTACTAATACATAAAGGGGAATCGTACGATGATAAGAAAGAAATACATGATTGGCTGATAAGCCGGGACATATCCTATTGGTAGATAAAGAAACATGAGGTATGACATCATAGATAAGAGATACGAGTCTAGAGCATACGTCATAGGCATGTGACTGGTCACGTGACGGGTCTAGGCATGGATCACGTGGTGGGAGTCACGTGACTTGATAACAAAAAAAGTTCTAAGTCATAAGTGTCAGTGATGAGAACATATTTCCTAAAGCATAAGGTCGAGAGTTCGAATCAAGTGAAAAGCATACGATAAAATATAGCATTCGTAACACCACCCCCCTTCTATGGTTGAAACTCCGGATCAACCGCAACAGGTATGGTAGGTTCGTCGTGTGGGTTAAATAGGCTGAACGTATTGGCAAAGGCCGATCGTGCGAGTGCGCGCGGGTTCAGTTCGTGGAAGTGTGTAATCGCCTCCTGTGCGTTACGTAAGTTAGAGACGGGTTCCCATGTCCATTCTTTGGCTGAGTATCCTGCCCAATGAACTAAATATTCCTTATGTCGCCCCTTCCAGCGGGCGTCGACTATATGGTCTACCTCGTACTCCACTTCGAGTTCGTCTATAACATGGACCGGGCCAGGTTCGAAGGTGGGTTGTCCGGGTAGTCGGAACAAATAAGGTTTTACCCGGGATATGTTAACAACCGGGTGTATACGCATAGTGCATGGGAGTTTCAGTTCAACTGCGTTTTTCCCGATGCATCGTGTGATTTTGAATGGGCCTAGCCATTTCTCTGTTAATTTACGTGAAAGGCATGTCAAACGCAGGTTTTCTGTTGCGAGGAGCACCTCGTCCCCGACTTGATACTTATGTGCTTCCGAGCGATGTTTATCCGCCTGGATCTTCATTTTTTCCTGAGCCTGCTTCAGGTTGGAGTGTGTGTTCTCCAATATTTTAGAAATATTATTGGCGAGATCATCGGCAGCTGGTGCCTTTGATGTGCCGGGTTCTATCCCCATTCTTGGTTTGTAGGTTCGGGTAACTTCGAACGGGGTCTTTTGGGTTGAAGCCTGCTTCTTAGAATTATAACTGAATTGAGCGATTGGAAGCCAGTCCGACCACTCCGTTTGCTTCTCATGACAGAACGTTCGGAGATACTGCTGGAGATCTCTGATCATGCGTTCGGTCTGTCCGTCCGTCTGCAGATGAGATGCCGTGGATAATTTAGGTTTGATTCCGAGGCGCGTGCATAACTCTTTCATCACCTGTGATGCGAATTGTGGGCCGCGATCGGATACAATCGAGCGTGGGATGCCATGGTTGGTCCACACGCGAGTTAGATAGAGTTGGGCTGTGTCTAGCGCAGTAACCGACTTCGTACAAGGGATGAATTCGACTTCTTTGCTGAATCGGTCGACGACTACTAGCACGGAGTCGAATTCGTTAGATAGGGGCAGATCCATGATGAAATCTGCAGATACGTCCACCCAAGGAAGGTTGGGAAGTTCCAAGGGTTCAAGCTTGCCGGCTGGCGGCTTGTTGCCTGTCTTTACTCTTTGACATACATCGCATCTAGCGACGTACTCTTTTACATAGGTGACCATTCCTGGCCACTCGTAGTGCCTTCTCAGAAGGGCTATGGTTTTCTCTATGCCGGGGTGACCAGCCATAGGTGTGTCGTGACAGCTGGTCACAACGTCTCTTCGTAGATCCTCATCTGGTGGGACAAAGATTCTGTTTTTGAGGTGTAATACCGGACGTTCCCGGTCTTCGGTGTAGCCCTGTTCGTAGAGCTTCTGTACTTCGCTCTCTTTGAGGAGGAGCGTCCTGTCTTTGATTTTTCTTAATAACTTATCGCCTTCATCTTGGATCTGAATGGTGGTTCTGATCCGCTCTGGCGGAATCATCAAGACCTGCTTGTTGTTGTCTTCGATGCCTTCCATGTGATCCTCTCTCCTGGATAGGGCATCGGCTTTTCCCATGGTTGAACCAGCCTTGTGGCACCACACATGGTTGAATCTAGATAAATATTGCGCCCAGCGCGCTTGTCTTCGGTTCAGGTCTTGGTGCACCATGAACCATTGGAGATTTTGATGGTCATTCCAGATCTTGAACTGGTGACGCGTTCCTTCTAGGTAGTGTCTCCATGTTTCTAACGCTCTTATCACGCTCAGGAGTTCTTTGTCAGCAATGGGGTAGTTGTGTTCCTGGTCGTTCATGGAGTGGGAATAGAAGGCAACTGGATGCCATGCGTCGTCTTTTTGAATAGATAGCACTGCGCCCGTTGCAAAGTCCGATGCATCGCTTTCCAATCGGAACTGATTGTCTAAATCAGGGAATGCAAGGATTGGGCTAGTGGTGAACGTTCTTTTAAGCATGTCAAATGCTTTCTGCTGTGTTTCGCCCCATGTAAACAGGACGTCTTTCTTAGTAAGGTCGTTCAACGGCCTTGCGATGGTAGCGTAGTTGGCAATGAACCGCCGATAGAAGTTAGCTAGTCCTAAGAAGCTCCTTACTCCTCGGAGGTTCTTCGGCATCGGCCATTCCAACACTGCTTTCACTTTGGTTTCATCCATGCGAATACCATCTTTTCCGACCATCATGCCCAGAAATTCTATTTCCGTGGCATGGAACGTGCATTTCTCTGGTTTAAGGAAGAGGTCGTTCTCTTCGAGGTGTGTCAACACCTTCTTCACTATAGCCTCGTGCTCGGCTAGCGAGTCCGTTTTTGTAAATATCATGAGATTGTCGATGTATACCACGACGCAGTCGTCCATATCGGCGAAGATCTCATTCATCATTGCTTGGAATGTGGCGGGGGAGTTGCATAGCCCGAAGTACATGACTAGGGGTTCGAAGGCTCCTCTAAAGCATATGAAGGCTGCTTTCCATTCGTCGCCGTCCTTGATCCGCACATTGTTGTACCCCCATCGGAGGTCCATCTTTGTAAATAGTTTTGCCCCTTGTAACTTGTCCACTAGTTGTCCGATCAACGGGAGTGGGTAGTTGTTTTTGACCGTGTGCTCATTTAGGTAACGGTAGTCTTGCACCATCCTTTTTCGTCCATCTTTCTTTGGTACGAAGAACACAGGGGAGGTTTGAGGGAACTTAGAGGGACGGATGTAACCTTTTCTTAGTTGATCATCGATAAACGCTGAGACTTCCTCTTGTTCATTGACAGAGAGGGGTATGATCCTTCCTTTCTTAGGCTGGAACGTGTCTTTAAGGTCTACAGCGTGATCCCAAGGTTTTCTAATTGGCATCCGCTCCGATTCGTCTTTTGAGAAGACCTTTAACCATTTGTGGTAGGCCTTCGGTACCATTTCCTCTAGGGACCGGGTTTCCTTCTTTGGCTGTGCTTCCAGCACTGCTCTGATGTGATAAGCCTGCCAGGCTTCTTCTTGTTCATCCGGTTCATCTGAGCAGTCTTCGCACGTAACCATGGTTTGGAGGTTTCGACAGGTTGGGGGGCATCTGGTCATCGAGACTGATCCTGTTTGCCAATCTATCTCGGGGTTATGGCATCGTAGCCATGGATATCCTAGGATGAGAGGGAAACCGTGGAGTGTGGTTACTTCTGCCAGCACACGTTCTCTATGTCCTTGGAAATCTATAATAATATCCGCGGCGTGGGTGATGTTGCCCGCGGCGTTCTTTGTTCCGTCTACGTTGAACACGGGGATTGGGCGGGAAAGTTTCTTCATTTTGATATTATTGCGTGATGCCCATTCCTGGTCCATGAAGATCTGGTTAGCCTCACTGTCTAAGAGAGCTTCCACCGGAACTAAAATGTCTTTGGTTGACCCGATCCGTATCTGCATCTTTATTTCCTTTTTGGTTTTTAGGGATCGGATCATGAGCTCTTCGAGATCTAACTCTTCTTGAGCGATCCTCTGGAGCACGTGCATGTTGATACCATCCTGTTCCTTGTTCCCTTCTAGGATAAGGGGGTCATCGTCCAGGATCTCGTATCCTTCTTTAATAAGATTAAGATAGGAGCTTTCGGCTAACTCCTTGCCTTTACCTCCGTCACAAGCGACTTTGGAATCCTCGGCATGAAACACATTACATGACTAGACTATCTTCGGTTTACCCAAAGTGTTGTATTCAAGGATGTCAAATCCCTGTCGTCGTCTAGTTCTCTTTGTGGCCTTCTGACTGTTCTACAGTCGCGTCCAAGGTGGCCTATCTTTCCACATTGCCTGCACACTATGCGAGGCATGGGTCTTCTTTCTTCCGGAGAGGGTGCCCTTTGCTGTCTGTTGGCTTTGTATTTGCTCAGCAGACACCCTTCTTTATGCGAGCCCTGCCACCCGCAGGCTGGGCACTTGGGTTGTGGCGCCTTGCAGTCCTTTGCAAGGTGCCCGGGTCTACTGCAAGCAAAGCATACATTGCTTGGCTTCATGGGGGTGAGCCTTGGTGCCCTAGCTAGAACCGGCCTTGCTGGTTTAGCTTCTTCTTTCTTTGCCACGGGCTTAGGTTGTGCCGTGGGCTTGGCTTGTGTGTTGGAAGGTCCTGCTTCCATCTCCATAACAGAGGCTTCTACCCTCTGTGCATGGGCTTTATAGATAGCCGACTTCCTGAGCGGCGAGCTTCGAACTGGGACCGCGAATTGACCCATTCCTAACCGGCGATTGATGAAAACCAGTTTGGCTTTTTCTTTTGCCTTTGCCTCCTCTCGTTGTAAGGTGGCCTTGGCTTCTTCTTCTTCTCTTTTGAGGGGAGAGAAATCGAGTGAGGGTAGCGACTCTGCTTCCTCCTGCTCATCTTCTTCCTCAATTTCAGACAAGGGCTCATCCGCCCATCTGATCTTTGGTGGTGGAGGTACCTCCTCCTTAGGAATCGGTTGTTCCATAACCGTAATCCTCTCTTGTACTTTTGCGATGTTCAACACCGCTGTTCATAGCTCTTGTGTTTCTGAGGCCCTGGCCTCCAGAAGCGCTTTGATGGTGGCTGTCTGAGCCTCCACCGTTGCTTGTAGCTGTGCTACCATGCTCGACATGGTGCTTAGCTCGTGGACCAGATAACCCAGTTCCTGATGAACTGGCGAGATCTTGTTTGCCTTTCCGTCTGAGGATTGGTGTGGTTCTTTAACTGAGAAGGGGTCTTCTTCGACGTCTTGCTTGATCCCTTCTTCTTGGGTGGTCAACACCCTCTCTATGACGGTTCCCTCAAAGAATGCTTTGAGGTCTTCCTTCGCTGGGCTCCGCCTCAGCGTCTTTTCTTGGGTACCAGGCGCTTGCACCTGATCTGACATTCTTGCTTACCACCTGGTTGGGCTTGACCTAGTGGAGAGGAACTAGCTAAGCAGACTAGCCTTCCTGTCTCCTGTCTTGCCTCGGGTCTCTCCCTTGGTACTTGGATTCTCAGGGCTAGCTTCCCTCGACCACTCTGCTTCCTCTGTAGGTTTTGCTCAAGGGTGAAGCTCAGAGTGTTGTCCGTTTCCCTTGGTTAGACAATGATGGTCCTCGGTGACCACCACCTGATAAGGGACTAAAAGTCCTGTGGAGAATAGGATCTGTTTCTCCCTCTCTTTTCCTATTTTCACCAGTATCCTTCCCGCTGGAGAATCTTTCTTTTCCAGGTCCGGTCTTCAGTACCAGACTTCTTCTTCGCTCCCTAGGTTCCACCCAATCTAGGAAGGGCTAGAATAACCGTTTGGCCAACTCTAGGCCTTTCTTTCTTCCACTACTCTTCTCCTCTTCTAGTGAAGGCCTCAGAAGGTCCTCCAAGATGCTGTACTGAGGGACAAAGGGACACTACTTCCTGGTAGTCCTCTGTTGTGCTGCAGTGTAGCCAAGTACTTTTACTTGTGAGGGGAAGGGAGGGGATACCACGTTGTCCTAGTGGTATTCGTACAAGGGGGACGGCGTTTTAAAGACAGAAAGGTGGGTGAGTGGACTTGGTACCAGGTATCCTGATAGTCCTGACCACCCTATAGTGTCCGGGTTTGTGTGGGGGGCGATTAGGTTCGCCCCAGAGGGACTCTATATTCAAGGG
>JBBPST010000614.1:0-10706 GCA_038093715.1 Austroboletus cf. mucosus | reverse complement strand
TTTGACACCTTTCTTCTATATTCCATGTCATTCTATATGATTCCATGGACTATCTATACATAGAGAATACCTACATACATGTAAACAGTGGAGAAAGGTATTTAAACCTTGGGCGGAATGCCCAAGAGAAATAACGAACTTGGTTCTCCTTTTTACCTCAGTTTAAATCCTATCAAAGTCAAATCTGCTCATACAGCTTGGTAAGTCTCCTACCAAGCGATTTCGTTCTTATTGCCTCCTGCGCCATTGGGATACCCTGCATTTCCAATACATCCTGCCCAGGCCATTCCAAGGACAGGTCACATAGTGAGGAAGATATCAAAAGCTAAGTGAGAGAAATACTCACTTCAAAGAAGGCTTGGTAGTTGGTGTAGGTAGTAGACACTTGTTGTCTGAGTAAAGACTATATTGTCGGCTCTGAGGGGATCCATCCAGAGTGCAGGGTTTATATATGTACAGGGAATGTGCACAGACCATGTACAAATTACTATATCTATAGGATGACACATCTGCTAGATAAGAGGGATTAAAGCTATAGGTCGATTATTCCTATGCTTCTTTATCAGACCATATCAAAGGTTTATTTGATTGGTTGATAAGGTTGGCTTTTTATCATACCACTTTATCCAATTTATGATTGGTGGATAGGATTCTCCTTATCCATTGGACGATAAGCCTTATCTATGATAAGACAGATAAGCTAAGAACCATTACTTAATGGCTCTAGACCTGAATAGATCCGATATCCGCTTATCTTGATAAGATAACAGATCATCTTGTGATTCTGTCACAAGAGTCACAGCCTGGAGTTCAAATCCATGCATATGAATCTTTTTATTTCAACACTTAGGTCTGAGTTGCAGGAACTATGTGAATTGTGTAGATCTAGCTGGGAAATAATAGTACAAGTCACTGTAGTTTAAATACTACTCTAGGATGGCTGTGATCATAGGAATACTTGCCCCAAGAGAGAGATAGGTTGTGGAGTGCAGTGTCCATCAGAAAGGCAATACTATTACAATTTCCATATCTTTGTTACAATTTCCACTTCCTTGCACTCCTTGGACTATCTTTCTTACTCTGATATGGTCTTTGCCTCCTTTGAGGATAATTCTATCTATTCTTTCTCTGCCTCATTCTGATATCATTTGATGATCATTTCCTTCATAGCCTTCCTGATCATCAATGCACAGTAGAACTGCCTTTATTTCATTGCCTCTTTGATCATCAATGTGCAGCTAGATCTGTACAGCTATAGCCTTCCTGATGGACACTGCTCTCCACAGCCTATCTCTCTTTCAGGGCAAGTATTCCTATGACCACAGCCTTAGTAGTTAGTATATATATTCCCAGTGCCATATACAATACTCCCTAGCTAGATCTACACAATTCATGTAGTGCTTGCAATCCAGACCTGAGTGTGCTGCCTCTTGTCTAAGACCCCCCCCCCACACCTATTGGACTCAGTGTTGCCACAGAGGACACTCTATAGCTATCAGAAAGTGTTACAATTTCCACTTCCTTGCACTCCTCAGACTATGCTTCCTATTCTGATATGATCTTTGCCTCCTTTGAGGATGATTCTATATATTCTTTCTCTGCCTCATTTTGATATCTTTTGATGATCATTTCCTTCATAGCTTTTCTGATCATCAATGTGCAGTAGAACTGCTCTTGTTTTATTGCCTTTCTGATTATCACTGTGCAGCTAGATCTGTGCAGCTATAGCCTTCTTGATGGACACTGTCCTCCACAGCCTATCTCTCTTTCGGGGCAAGTATTCCTATGACCACAGCCTCTATAGTCAGTATATATATTCCCAGTGCCATGTACATCACTCCCCAGCTAGATTTATGCAATTCACATAGTGCCTGCAATCCAGACCTGAGTGTGCTGCCTCTTGTCTGAGACCCCCACATCTATTGGACCTAGTGTCGCCATAGAGGACACTCTATAGCTATCAGGAAGGACTGCACACTGTGTGTTCCATCCTAAGTTGTGCAATAATCAAAAGCATAACAGAAAGGACTGTGTTACACTTGGCCTAGGTAAGGTCAAGTGTAGCTGCAAAGGTGGTTGAGGGTTCGAAGGAGCTATGATTTGTGTGGACTCTCGTAGGTTCAAAGGGGTGACGTGGTTCCATATGGACACTCAACATTGTTCAAGGGCAAGTCAGGGATCCTGGAGGGACTCTCACTGACAGTCAAGGAGAGCAGCAGGAGATGCCTGCTGGTTCAAGGAAGATCAAGGGAGCACCCACTCAACAGTAGGGTGAGGACTGAGGGACCAAGGACAATCAATGTATGAGGTAGATTGCAGAGGTCAAAGTTAAGGAATACATTGAGGGTATCTAGGATTTATATAGAAAGGGAACAAGTTAAGGATAGGTTGGGATGAAGAAGATATGTCAGTAATGGAATGCAATGGAATCGCGAAGAAGTGGACATATTACAGATGATAGGTAAGCATGCATGAGTAATGCATGAGTAAGAAAAGAGAGATGCATCAGCATCTTGGTAATACAATTGTAGATAAGTCATACTAAATATGTTACACTTTTGGTTATTGCACAACTTAGGATGGAACACGGAGTGTGCAGTCTTTCCTGATAGCTATAGAGTGTCCTCTGTGGCAACACTAGATCCAATAGAAGTGGGGTCTCAGACAAGAGGCAGTGCACTCAGGTTTGGGTTGCAGGCACTACATGAATTGTGTAGATCTAGCTAGGGAGTATTGTACATAACACTGGGAATATATATACTGACTACAGAGGCTGTGGTCATAGGAATACTTGCCCCGAAAGAGAGATAGGCAGTGGAGAACAGTATTTATCAGAAAGGCTATGGCTGCACAGATCTAGCTGCGCAGTGATAATCAGAAAGGTGATGTAACAAGGGCAGTTCTACTGTGCATTGATGATCAGGAAAGTGTTACAAACGCTCTTTTCCTATGCTTTTATTCTTTTACCTTAACTTGATTCGAACTCTAGACACTCTACTTAAGGGAATACCTTCCCACCACAAGACGAATGGACTTGTCGTATGTTCACTCTCCATATCACATGACTCTCTTTACACAATTATGCTTACACATGAGGGCTAGACCCTTATCACTTATCTATGACATCATATGCTTATCACCCAATAGGATATGATCCATGCTATTGACCAATCATGTAATTCATGCTTATCATCGTACAATATCTCTTTATGGTATTTACACAAACATGTACATACATGAGTAGTAGTATGTAAACCCTCAGGTGGTAGACTGGATCCCCAGTTTACTTGTCCTCGAGTTCTTTCCTCATCCCACTACCCTCTGAGCCAAGAGTCCTTTAGTCGCAAGGCTATTGGGTTTTTGAATGTTTCATCACAAGTAAACTACCTTTTCGACCGGTACCTTCGTTAAGTACCCCCTCAAAGCCTACGAACAGTTAAAGGAACTGTTGAAGAAGTCTCACCCTCACCAAACCCCATTACCCATTGAAGAAGGACTACTAGCAGAAGTAAGTCGGTCAACGTGAGTAGCGGTCTCACCACAGTCAAGTACAAGGTCAAAGGATCAAAATACTGACAAACGGTCCAGTGTTGCTCTGCCAGTGAGCTACACAACAGAGACGCAGGGAGGGAGGTTCGGCTCCTATGGAGAGGCCGTCAAAGCTGTATGGGCCATCGCGGAAGTAGAGAGTACGAGAGCAGAGGACACATTCTCTGATGCTGATCCTAACGATTCCTTAGCCCTAGAAGGGTTCAGGGTCCACTTAGATGACCTAGCGCCGGTTGGGGAACTAGACCCCTTCCGACTCGTCTTTGGAGAGGAGTTAGCAGGAGAGTTGAGGAACGAGGTAGTAGAAGTCGGAGAGAGACCAAGGACGATCAAGAAGCCATGGTATAACTACCAGAAACCAGTCCCTCGTCCCCAACAAGTCTATGAGGCGGATCCGGTGAAACAGCACCAGAATCACGCAACAGTGAGAAGAGGGCCCTATACCATTAGGCCCTATCTACGTACAAGAGCAGTGTTGAAAATGCCTGCTAGAGGTTACCCCACCCTCTCCCCCTTCACGTATCTGGAGTATTAGTCACTATTCCGGAAGAATATACTTTGTATAAAGTGGCTATCCTTAACCACTGGTACAAACACTTGACATGAGAGGAATATGAAAGAAGAGTTAACGAATTCTACGGTCTTATCTGCGATTTAGACCATTCCCCCTACGAAGAAAGGCTTGAAGAACTTGCCTTCTTACTATCATTAAACCACCATGTCGACACCCACTCTGGCAGAGGTTGTGGCATTGGTGAATGCACAGATGGTGCAAATCCAAAATTTACTCAATGCAGTGGCGGCGCTGCAACAAGAAAAGGCTGTAATGGAGGTCAACTTGCAGGAAGCTGCGACAAAGTTGGCCGACACTGAGACATGCACCCAAGAGAACAAGGTGCGGATTCGGGAAGCGCTCTCACTTGTGGACTGGGGTTTCCAAAGTGGAAGAGTGGCCAGAAGTAGCGGAGGAGGCTCCAAGGTGGAGATCTTCTCGGACCCTGGGACCTATGATGGGACCTGTGGGAAATTCGAAGAGTGGTGGGTCAAGATCTGATCTTGGCTGGACTCCCACCCAAGGGAATTTGCAAGGAAGCTGCCGGACAGCTCCTTCGCACCAAATGGGCCAAATAGGGCCTATGCAATCTTATCATGGCTCAAAGGAGTCAAAGGGGCCTACGTAGCCAAAAGAGAGCTACTCCGTCTGGCCAACGGAACAAGCACCCTCACTGATTGGGACAATCTGGTGGCGGAAATTGAGGGGCTCTTCCGACCCCAACTCCAGAAAGACTGGGTGACACAGCAGATCACATCGTTTAAACAAGGAACTGCAGACATAGACACGTTCTTGTCCAAATGGGTCTTGCTATACGAGCAGGCCAAAGTTGGATCTCAATTCGGGATCCATCTCCTCAAGAAGCATGTCTCGCAGGAGATAATCAAGGAACTCTACAGGACCAGCATGAGGTCCGCAAACCTGGATGTCACCCTGACCAACATCTGGGCTATCGCCAAGGGTCAGGAAAGCTACCGGCTCGCACAAGGCGGTCGGAATGCGGAGTTTTCAGGCTCAAACAAGGAAAGGCAGGCAAAGGCCACCAAAAAAGAGAAGCCGAAGCCGGGCTCGTGCTTTGCATGTGGCGAACAAGGCCATATGATCAAAGACTGCAAGAAGCCCACTTGCAAAGAATGCAGGTGGAAGGGCAAGCACAAAGAGTCTTGCTCCAAAAAGGGAGAAAGGCAGGCATGTGCTGTCAAAAAGGAAGAAGGGGCGACCTCATGGGAGGAAGCCAAAACCGATGGTGCCAAGGCCGCAGAAAAAGAAGAAGGATCCCTGGCGGATCTAAAAGGAATGACATATGCAGAAATCCGTGCCCATTTCTCGAAGAAGGGAAAAGGGAAGGCTGTTGCACTTTTGATTATTGCGCGTAACTTAGGACGGAACATGTAGTGTGTAGTCCTTCCTGATAGCTATAGAGTGTCCTCTGTGGCAACACTAAGTCCAATAGATGTAGGGGTCTCAAACAAGAGGCGGCGCACTCAGGTTTGGATGCAGGCACTATGTGAATTGCATAGATCTAGCTGAGGAGTATTGTACATGACACTAGGAATATATATACTGACTACAGAGGCTGTGGTCATAGGAATACTTGCCCCGAAAGAGAGATAGGCAGTGGAGGACAGTGTTCATCAGAAAGGCTATGGCTGCACAGATCTAGCTGTGCAGTGATAATTAGGAAGGTGATGTAACAAAGGGCAGTTCTACTGTGCATTTGATGATCAGGAAAGCTATGAGGAAATGATCATCAAAGATATCAGAATGAGGCAGAGAAAGAGTAAATAGAGTTATCCTCAAAAGAGGCAAAGATCGTATCAGAATAAGAAGCGTAGTCTGAGGAGTGCATAGAAGTGGAAATTATAACAAAGATGAACTGCATGGGGAGCCAGTGATGTTAACCCAGGCAGTGCTATCGATGATTGAGTCATCATAGTCATAATCCTCTACCAGGGGAGGAGTGGGTACCCAGGGACAGGGGCAGCAGTAAACTGTACCACAAGGTTGGATGGGAAGGGGGCGAGAGACAGAACTGGAGGATCAGGAAGACCTGTGAGAGATGGGGGATAATGGCAAGGGAGAGACGAGAGGTGCAAGAGATCAACAATGAGAAGGACAGGTTCCCTGAGTATGTCCTGGGGCAGGACAATGGCAGTAAGGATATTTGTATATAGAACAGTGGATACAAGTATTGTTACAACTTGACGGACCCCTATTTCTTTTCTTCCCACCTTATTGCTTTGTCATTCCCGCTTACCTATTTAGTATGACTCGTCTACAATTGTATTACCAAAATGTTGACACATCTCCTTTTCTTACTCATGCATTACTCATGCATGTTTACCTATCATCTGTAATATGTCTGCTTCTTTGCAATTCCATCGCTGTTACGCTTGGCCTGGGTAAGGTCAAGAGTAGCCGCAAAAGGTGGTCGAGGGTTCAAGGGAGCTACAGATCCGTGAGGACTCTCGTAGGCTCGAAGGGAGGACGTTGTGGAGACCGGTGCGCTGCTACACGTATATCCCTTGTTATCACCTCTTTTACTTGATTTTCTCTTCTCTTTTATTGACTCTTTACTTATCATTTTGAAAGTTACTATTTGCTAGTGAAGACTGTTACGAACGCTCTTTTTTACTCTTTTATTATTTCTACTCATACTTGATTCGAACACTAGACATTCTACATATGGAAACACTCTCCCACACCAAGGAGACTGGACTTGTCGTATGCTCATTTTCCATATCACGTGACCCTTGTCACATGACTTGTCACATGACTTCCATTACACCATGATGCTTACTCATGAGGGCTAGACTCTTATCTCTTATCTATGACATCATATGCTTATCTTCCAATAGGGTATGATCCGGTAATCATCCAATCATGTATTTTCTCTTATCATGGTATGATGTCCCGATTAGTATTCAAGGACAAACATGTACAAACCCACTACTTGCTATATAAACCAAGATCAACCGGGCTAATACCCCAGTTGAAGAGTCTTGTATCTTTCCTCACACACATTCCCCATTTGAGTCCAAGGTCCACCCAGCCTTTGATTCTCAATGAACTCTTGAGTGTTTCACTACTCTTCAACTACCTCAAGGTCCGTCACGAAAGACTTGCCTTGCACGAAGATACCTACACGGTTCAAGGAACGTGTATCAACGTCGAAGGAGGCCTTTAACGGATCTAGCCCTTAGAGAGGGAGGATCATCGGCATAGGAAGGGATAACGGTATATCTCTCCACTTCTGAGACGAAGAGCTCGAGTGCTGTTGTTGAGCACACACTCGGAGTGGTACAAGATTGGCTGAAGGCCAACGGAAGAAAGTCTTCCACTAGAAGCCCAGAAGAAGGGGCATTATTTTATCCTAGCCTCATCTTGGTCAGGTTGGGACCAGGAAGAGAAAGAAGAAGAAGTCTGGTACGGGTGATCAGATTCAAGACAGATTCATCAGTAGGAAGGGTGCTGGTGGAATAGGAAAAGAGAGGGAGAGACAGACCCTACTCTCCATAGGACTTAGAGTCCCTTATCAGGTGGTGGTCACTCAGGATCATCATTGTCTAACCAAGGGAAAAGGACGACGACCCAGACTTCGCTCTTGAGCAAACCTATAGAGGAAAAAGGGCAGTTGAGGAGAGCTAGCTCCGCGATCCAAGTACCAAGGAAGGACCCGAGGCAAGACAGGTGACGGAAAGGCTAGTCTGCTTAGCTAGTTCCCCACCATTAGGTCAAGCCCGACCAGGTGATAAGACGAAGAAAATGACAGATCAAGTGCAGAGCACTGGTTCGGAAAAGACGCTGAGGCGGAGCCCAGCAAAAGAGGACCTCAAAGCATTCTTTGAGGGCACCATCGTAGAGAGGGTGTTGACCACCCAAGAAGAGGGGGTAAAGCAAGACGCCGAGGAAGACCCCTTCTCGGTTAAAGAGCCACGCCAATCCTCGGACGGAAAGGCGAACATGATCTCGCCGGTTCACCAGGAACTCGGCTATCTAGTCCACGAGTTGAGCACCATGTCGAGCATGGTAGCACAGCTACAAGCCACAGTGGAGGCTCAGACGGCCACCATCAAAGCGCTTTTGGAGGCCAGGGCCTCAGAAGCACAAGAACTACGAACGGCAGTGTTGAACATTGCCAAAGTTAATGAAAGGATCTCGGTTATGGAAAAACCGATTCCAAAGGAGGAAGTACCTCCACCACCGAAGGTCAGGTGGGCGGATGAGCCCCTACCTGAAGAGGCAGAAGAAGACGAAGAAGGAAAGCTGGAGGAAGCAAAGAAGCTACCCCCACTTACCCTCCCCTCGCCAGAAGAGGAAGCCGAGGAAGCCGAGGCAACCTTGGGAGGAGAGAAGGGAAAGAAGAAGGAGGAGACCAAACCGGTGTTTGTAAATCGCCGGCTAGGAATGGGCCGATTCGCGGTCCCACTACGAAGTTCGCCGCTCAGGAAGACGGCTATCTATAAAGCCCATGCGCAGAAGGTAGAAGCTTCTGTGATGGCAATGGAAGCAGGGCCTTCCAACACGCAAGCTAAGCCCACGGCACAGCCTAAGCCCGTGGCAAAGAAAGAAGAAGCCGAACCGGCTAGACCGGCTCCAGCTAGGGTACAAAGGCCCACCCCCACGACGAAGCCTAGTGCTTCGAAAGTATGCTATGCTTGCAGCCGACCCGGGCACCTTGCCAAGGATTGCCGGTCGCCGCAACCGAAGTGCCCAGCCTGTGGATGGCAGGGCTCACACAAGGAAGGGTGTCTGCTGAGCAGATACAAGTCCAACTGAGAAGGAAGGGCATCCTCCCCTGAAGAAAGAAGACCCATGCCTCGCATTGTATGCGGGCAATGTGGAAAGATAGGCCACCTCGGACGTGACTGTAGAACAGTCAGAAGGCCACAAAGAGAGATAGATGACGACAGAGATTTGACATCTCTGAATACAATACTTCGGGTTAACCGAAGGTAATTTAATTACGATACAAAATGTAACCCAAGGAACCCACGAAGGAAAGTGGTAAAGGGAAGCGGTTAGCCGAAAGCCACCACATTAATCTATTACAGGAAGGCTTCGAGCCCCTGAATGAAGAAGAGCCCGCACCTATCCTAGAGGTCACGGCTAAACCAGAAGGCATCGACATGCGAGTTCTAGCTGCGATGTATGCCGAACAAGAAAAAGAAGGCCTAGACGGTCTCATGATGAGGTCCCTACATCTCAAAAGGGAAATAAAGCTACCGATCCGAATCGGGTCGAACCCCAAAAGTCTACACGAGGTGGAAGCCCTGCTAGACAGTGGCGCAAACCAAGTGTTCATAGACCAAAAATGGGCAGAAGAGCAAGCACTCCCATTGAAGAAGCTCTCACGCTCAATCCCCATATTCAATGTAGACGGAACAAAGAACTTTGCTGGCAACATCACACACTTCACGGAGATAGTGATCGATTTCCAGGGACATACAGAAAAAATGACGGCCGAAGTAACCACGCTGGGAAACATTCCCCTGGTACTAGGCTACACGTGGCTCCGTCGCCACAACCCCACGATAGATTGGCAGAAAGGCACAGTCAAGATGACTCATTGCCCACCCTCATGCCAACAAAAGACACATGCTAGACGCGTGTGCATCACGGAAGAAGAAGAAGCTGATGAACAGGAAGAAGCCTGGGAAGCTTACCATGCCCATGCTGTGCTAGAAGCGCCCCCTAAACCCCAAGAGAAGACTCTAGAGGAGTTAGTACCTGAATGCTATCACAAATGGCTGAAGGTATTCTCGAAGGAAGAATTGGAAAGAATGCCGATTAGAAAACCCTGGGATCACGCTATAGATCTCAAAGAAGGATTCAACCCAAAGAAGGGAAGGATCATACCTCTGTCTGTGACAGAACAAGAAGAGGTCTCGAGTTTCATCGACGACCAACTACAAAAAGGGTACATACGCCCATCTAAGTCCCCACAAACCTCGCCTGTGTTCTTCGTACCAAAGAAAGACGGTTGAAAAAGAATGGTTCAGGACTATAGGTACCTGAACGAACACACGGTAAAAAATAACTACCCGCTGCCGTTGATCGCACAGCTAGTGGATAAATTAAACGGGGCAAAACTATTTACAAAGATGGATCTATGCTGGGGATACAACAACGTCCACATCAAAGAAGGAGATGAATGGAAAGCGGTGTTTGTTTGTTTCAGTGGAGCTTACGAACCCTTAGTCATGTACTTCGGGCTCTGCAACTCCCCAGCAACGTTCCAAGCTATGATGAATGAGATCTTCGCCGATATGGACGACTGCGTCGTGGTTTACATCGATGATCTCATGATATTTACAAAGACGGACTCTCTGGAAGAGCACGAGGTGATAGTCAAGAAAGTCTTGGCACGCCTAGAAGAGAACGACTTATTTATCAAACCCAAAAAGTGCACGTTTCATGCCACAGAAGTAGAGTTCCTGGGCATGATCGTTGGAACAAATGGTGTTCGCATGGACGAAACCAAAGTAAAAGCGGTTCTGGAATGGCCCGCGCCGAAGAATCTCCGAGGAGTAAGAAGCTTCTTAGGACTAGCCAACTTCTATCGGCAATTCATTTCAGACTACGCCGCCATCGCAAGGCCGTT
>JBBPST010000613.1:0-10719 GCA_038093715.1 Austroboletus cf. mucosus | reverse complement strand
TAAACCCTCAGGCAGTAGACTGGATCCCCAGTTTACTTGTCCTCGAGTTTCCCCTCATCCCACTCCCCTCTTGAGCCAAGAGTCCTCTAGTCCTTACCAAAGGCTATAGGGTTTTTGAGTGTTTCAAAGATCGCCTTTTCATACCACTTGGCGATGGTGGTGGGTATGGTTTCCATGGATAGGATGCGTTCCATGAGGCGGGTGGGGAGACTTGCTTGATAACATGAGATTAGGACTTGTTCATCGACGATGGCTGAGAGTTGGACATTGTTTTGGAATTGGGAGTTATATCTGAGGAGCACCGCTTCCCAAGTTTTCTTTGCTTCCTTGGAAGCCTGGTGTGTCTGGAGCCAAATGATGGCATTGTTCCGAGACTCCTTGTGTTCGAAGTTGGCATTGAACACCTTGATGAAGTCCTCTATTGTCCCAAAGGTAGGGGGAGAGGTTGAGAGGCATTTGCTGCGGTAAAGAGCAGCCCATGATTGTGCGGAGCCTTCCGTCATGAAGGAGAGGGTGAAGATAACCTTCTTCACGTCAGAGGTGTAGATGTGTTCATTGATAATCAGGTAGGTTTGGACTGTCTCGAGCCAAGCTTTGGCTTTAGAGAACGATCCATCGAAGGTGGAGGGGGAGGTGATTCTGAGCTCAGCAAGCTTGGTGGTGATACTTCCAGACATGGCTGGTGGAAATCCAAATGGTGGTTGGGGTCGAGTGACAGTGGGTGGGGACGGTGGGATCGGAGGTCTGGGAATGTGCTAGGTGATGGGCAAGGTCGAGGTTGTGTGAAAGGCCAGGGATCAGGATATCCTTGTCAAGAGAATCAGTGGCAGGGTGTTCTTCCAAGTCAGAGATGTCAGTGGGTTCAGGTGATGGTTCCCTGTACAATCAGTTATCAATATGGGGTCTAGGGTTCTGGAGGTGTCTGTGCAAAATGGTGGTGATATGTGATAGTAGCTGATCAAGAGTAACTTTAACCTTTTGTTATGCTTGGCCTGGGTAAGGAAGGTCAAGAGTAGCCGCAAAAGGTGATCGAGGGTTCAAGGGAGCTACAGATCTGTGAGGACTCTCATAGGTTCGAAGGGGACATGGTTCCGTGTGGACACTCGATGTTGATCAAAGGCAAGTCAGGGATCCCGGAGGAACTCTCACTGACAGTCAAGGGAGCAGCAGGAGACGCCTGCTGGTTCAAGGGGAATCAAGGGAGCATCCACTCAACAGTAGGGTGAGGACTGAGGGACCAAGGACAATCGATGTAAGAGGTAGATTGTGGAGGTCAAAGTTAAGGGATACATCGAGGGTATCTAGGGTTTATATAGAGGGGAAGCAAGTTAAGGGTGGGTCGGAATGGAGAAGATATGTCAGCGATGGAATGTGATGGAATTGCGAAGAAGCGGACATATTACGGATGGTAAGTAAGCATGCATGAGTAATGCATGAGTAAGAAAGAAAAAGACGTGTCAGCGTCTTGGTAATACAACTGTAGACAGGTCATACTAAATAGGTAAATGGGGATGACAAAGCAATAGGGTGGGAAGAAAATGAATAGGGGTCCATTGAGTCGTAACATCCGCTTCTTCGCAATTCCATCGCATTCTATCGCTGATATATCTTCCTCATTCCAACCTACCCTTAACTTGTTTCTTTCCTATATAAACTCTAGATACCCTTGATGTATTCCCTGACTTTGACCTCCACAATCTATCTTATACATTGATTGTCCTTGGTCCCTCAGTCCTTACCCTACTGTTGAGTGGGTGCTCCCTTGATTTCCTTTGAACCAGCAGGTATCTCCTGCTGCTTCCCTTGACTGTCAGTGAGAGTCCCCCTGGGATCCCTGACTTGCTCTTGAACGATGTTGAGTGTCCATATGGAACCGCGTCACCCATTTGAACCTATGAGAGTCCACACAGATCCGTAGCTCCTTCAAACCCTCGACCACCTTTACAGCTACACTTGACTTTACCCAGGCCAAGCATAACAAAAGGTCAAAGTTTCTCTTGATTGGCTACTATTATGTATCACCACTGTTACGAACACTATTTTATTATATGCTTTCTCCTTGATTTGAACTCTCAACCCTATAGATTAGGAAATATGTTCTCACCACTGACACTTATGACTTAGACATTTTCTTGTTCTCAAGTCACATGATTTCCATCACCTGATCTATGCCTAGACTCATCACATGACCTGTCATGTGCTATGATGTATGCTCTAGATTCCTTATCTCTTATCTATGACATCATGCCTCATATATCTTTTATCCACCAATAGGATATGCCCTGGCTTATCAGCCAATTATGTAATTCACCCTTATTGTCGTACGATATCTATATATAGCTAGTCTACAAACATGTACACACAATACCCATGCATATATAAGACCCCAGGCTCCAAGGTGGATCCCCATCTTGAGAGTTCTGGTCATTTGATCACAATCTCATATCAATCCTCTGCACAACAAGGCTTATCCAGTCTTGCAAGCTACTTCTCTTTATTCTCATTATATTTGGAGTCATATCATTACTCTCAAGATCCCTCAAGGTTGACTACACTGTCTCTCTTGCATGAATACCACTAGGACAACGTGGTACCCCCTCCCTCCCTCACAAGTAATGAAGTACTTGGCTACACCACAGTGCAAAGAGGACTAAACAGAAGTAGTGTCCCTCTGCCCTTTGGTACAGCATCTTGGTGGACCATCTGAGGCCATCACTAGACAAGGAGAAGAGTAGCAGAAGAAAAGATAGGCCCAGAGTTGGGCAATGGTTACTCTAGCCCTTCCTAGACTAGGTTTGACCTAGGGAGTGAAGAAGAAGTCTGGTACAGAAGACCGGACTCAAGAGAAAGACAGATTCCCTAGCAAGAAGGATACTGGTGAAACAGGGAAAGAGAGGGAGAAACAGATCCTATTCTCTACAGGACACCCAGTCCCCTATCTGGTGGTGATCATTGAGGATCATCATTGTTTAACTAAGGGAAAAGGACAACACCCCACACTTTGCTCTTGAGCAAACCTATAGAGGAAGAAGGATAGTCAAGGAAAGCTAGCTCTGTGATCCAAGTACCAAGGGAGAGACCTGAGGCAAGACAGGTAACAGGAAGGCTAGTCTGCTTAGCTAGTTCCTCACCACTAGGTCAAGCCCGACTAAGTGATAGGCAAGCAAAGATGACAGACCAGGTGCAAGCACTGGGTACCTAAGAAAAGACGCTAAGGCAGAGCCCAGCAAAAGAGAACCTCAAAGCATTCTTTGAGGGAACGATTGTAAAAAGGGTGTTGATCACTCAAAAAGAAGGGATCAAACAAGACATCGAAGAAGACCCCTTCTCGGTTAAAGAACCATGCCAATCCTTAGACAGAAAGGCAAATAAGATCTCGCCAGTTCACCAGGAACTTGGCTATTTGGTTCATGAGCTGAGCACCATATCGAGCATGGTAGCACAACTACAGGCCATGGTGAAGGCTCAGACAGCCACCATCAAAGCACTTCTAGAGGCTAGGACCTCAGAAACACAAGAATTATGATTTGCAGTGTTGAACATCACAAAAGTACAAAAGAGGATTATGGTCATGGAATGGCCAACTCCTAAGGAGGAAGTACCTCCACTGCCAAAGATCAGATGGGCAGATGAGCCCCTGTCTGAAATAGAGGAAGAAGACGAGTAGGAGAAAGCAAAGTTGCTACCCTCACTCGATCTCTCCCCTCTCAAGAGAGAAGAAGAAGAAGCCAAAGCCACTCTATAGAGAGAGGAGGTGAAGGCAAAAGACAAGGCCAAACCGGTGTTCATCAATCACTGGCTAGCCATGGGCCAATTCACGGTCCCAGTTCAAAGTTCGCCACTCAGGAAGACGGCTATCTATAAAGCCCATGCACAGAAGGTAGAAGCCTCTGTTATGGCAATGGAAGCAGGCCCTTCCAACACACAAGCTAAGTTCATGGCACAACCTAAACCCATGGCAAAGAAAGAGCAAGAACTGGCAAGACCAGCCCTAGCCAGGGCATCAAGGCCCACCCCTATGACGAAGCCTAGCAATGTGTGCTTCACTTGCAGCCAACCTGGGCACCTTGCCAAGGATTGCCGGGTGCCGCAACCAAAGTGCCCAGCCTGTGAATGGCAGGGCTCACATAAAGAAGAGTGTCTGCTGAGCAGATATGAGTCAAACAGACAACAGAGGGCACCCTCTCCTGAAGAAAGAAGACCCATGCCACGGATAGTGTGTGGGCAATGTGGAATCTAGGATGTGACTGTAGATCAGTCAGGAGGCCACAAAGAGAACTAGACGACAACAGGGATTTGACATCCTTAAATACAACACTTTGAGTGAACCAAAGATAGTCTAGTTGTACAGTGTATTTAATCTGAGGAACCCACAATGGAAAGTGGTCAAGGAAGGCGGTTAACCGAAAGCCGTCACATTAATCTTCTAAAAGAGGGGTTCTTACCTCTGGACGAAGATAAGCCGTTACCTATCCTAGAGGTATCGGCGATCCCAGAAGGCATTGACATGTGAGTTCTGGTTGCAATGTACATAGAACAAGAAAAGGAAGGAGGTCTAGACAGCCTCATGATAAGATCTCTCCAACCCAAAAGGGAGATAAAACTTCCAGTCCAAATCAGGTCAACACACAAGGACCTACATGCAATAGAAGCCCTATTAGATAGTGGGGCAAACCAAGTGTTTATAGATCAGGCGTGGATAAAAGAACATAACCTCCCCCAAAAGAAACTCCCACACCCAATCCCCATGTTCAATGTGGACAGAACCAAGAACACCATGGGAAACATCACACATTCAGTGGAGATAGTGATTAATTTCCAAGGCCATACAGAAAGAATGACCGCCGAAGTAACCACTTTGGGGAACATCCCTTTGGTACTAGGCTACACATGGCTTAATCGCCACAATCCCATCATAGACTGGCAGAAGGGATCCATAGAGATGACACAGTGCCCCCCCTCTTGCCGAAAGCAAGCACATGTAGACGCATTTGCATTACAGAGGAAGAAGAGGAAGCCGAACAGGAAGAAGCCTGGGAAGGCTACTATGCACGAGCCATGCTCGATGCACCTACTGAAAAGAAAGATAAGAGTCCTGAGGAGATGGTACCAAAAGCCTACCACAAGTGGCTAAAAACCTTCTCAAAGGACGAATTGGAACGAATGCCAATTAGAAAATCCTGGGACCACGCTGTAGACCTTAAAGACACGTTCCAACCCAAGAAAGGAAGAATCATTCCCCTCTCTGTCACCAAATAAGAGGAAGTCTTGGCGTTTATAGACGGCCAGCTATGTAAGAGCTACATTCACCCATCAAAATCCCCTCAGACTTCTCCCATGTTCTTCATGCCAAAGAAAGACAGATGAAAAAGGATGGTACAGGACTACCGTTATCTAAATGAACACATGGTGAAAAACAACTACCCACTACCATTGATCGGACAGCTTGTGGACAAGTTAAAAGGGGCTAAGCTATTTACAAAAATGGACCTCTGGTGGGGGTACAATAACATTCACATCAAAGAAGGCAACAAATGGAAAGCTGCCTTCATTTGCTTCAGAGACGCATACAAACCCTCAGTCATGTACTTCAGGCTGTGCAACTCCCCCGCAACATTTCAAGCGATGATGAATGAAATCTTCGCCAACATGGACGATTGCATAGTAGTATATATCGACAACCTCATGATCTTGACAGATTCATTAGAAGAACATGAGGCTATCGTAAAGAAGGTGCTAGCTCGCCTCGAAGAGAACGACCTCTTCATCAAACCAGAGAAGTGCACATTTCATGCCACAGAGATAGAGTTCCTGGGCATGATTGTGGGAAAAGATGGTATTTGCATGAATGAAACCAAAGTAAAAGCAGTGTTGGAATGGCCACAACCAAAGAATCTCCGAGCAGTATGAAGCTTCTTGGGGCTAGCAAACTTCTATTGGCACTTCATTTCCGACTATGCCACTATTGCTAGGCTGTTGAATGACCTAACCAAGAAAGATGTCCCCTTTATATGGGGTGAAAGACAGCAAGAAGCATTTGACACAGTCGAAAGAACATTCACAACCACACCGGTCCTTGCCTTTCCTGATTTAGACAACCAATTCAGGCTAGAATGCGACACTTCGGACTTCACAACAGGAGCAATCTTATCTATTCAAAAGGAAGACGCCTGGCACCCTGTTGCCTTCTACTCCCACTCTATGAACAATCAGGAACAGAACTATCCTATTGCAGATAAGGAACTCCTGAGCATAATATGAGTGCTAGAAACATGGAGACATTACCTAGAAGGGACACGTCACCAGTTCGAGATCTGGAACAACCACCAAAATCTTCAATGGTTCATGGTATGACAGGACCTGAACAGATGACAGGCACACTGGGTGCAATATTTATCTAGATTTAACCACATGTGGAGTCACAAGGCAGGCTCAACCATGGAAAAAGCTGATGCACTCTTCCAAAGAGAAGATCATTCAGAGGGCATTGAGGATGACAATAAGCAGATCTTAGTAATCCCGCCAGAGTGGATCAGATCTACCATACTGGTCCAAGATGAAGGTGATAAGTTATTCCAGAGAATCCAAGACAGGACACTCCTTCTCAAAGAGAGCGAAGTACAGAAGATGAAGATCTCCAAAGAGAAGTTGTGACAAACTGTCATGACACACCCACAGCCAGTCACCCTGGTATAGAAAAGACCATAGCCCTTCTGAGAAGGCACTATGAATGGCCAGGAATGGTTACCTATGTAAAGGAATACATGACTAGATATGATGTATGCCAACAGATTAAGATGGGCAACAAGCTGCCAGCCGGCAAGCTTGAACCCTTGGAGATCCTGAATCTCCCTTGGGTAGACGTCTCTGCAGATTTCATCACAGATCTGCCCTTATCTAACGGATTCGACTTAGTGCTAGTAGTCATTGATCAATTCAGCAAGGAAGTCAAGTTTATCCCCTACACGAAGTCAGTTACTGCGCTAGACACAGCCTGGCTCTATCTAACATGCATGTGGACCAATCATGGCATCCCACACTCCATCGTATCTGACCGTGGTCCACAGTTTGCATCACAGGTGATGAAAGACCTATGCACACACCTCGGAATCAAACCTAAATTATCCATGGCTTCTCACCCACAAACAAATGGGCAAACAGAATGTATGATCAGAGATCTACAACAGTTCCTACAAATGTTCTGTCACAAGAAACAAATGGAGTGGTCGGACTGGCTCCCTATCGCTCAATTCAGTTATAATTCTAAAAAGCAGGCTTCAATCCAGAAGACCCCATTCGAAGTCACATGGACTTACGAACTATTACAAACGCTCTTTTCCTATGCTTTTATTCTTTTACCTTAACATGATTCGAACTCTAGACTTTCTACTTAAGGGAATGCCTTCCCACCACAAGACGAACAGACTTGTCGTATGTTCACTTTCCATATCACATGACCCTTGTCACGTGACTTCTCACATGACTCTCCTTACCCAATTATGCTTACACATGAGGGCTAGACCCTTATCTCTTATCTATGACATCATGCACTTATCATCCAATAGGATATGGTCCGGCTTATCAGCCAATCATGTAATTCATGCCTATCATCATACGATATCTCTTTATGGTATTTACACAAACATGTACATACAGTATAGGTAGTATATAAACCCTCAGGCGGTAGACTGGATCCCCAGTTTACTTGTCCTCGAGTTTTCCCTTATCCCACTACCCTCTGAGCCAAGAGTCCTCTAGTCGCAAGGCTATTGGGTTTTTGAGTTGTTTCATCAGCAGGTCCATCAAGATGCTGTACTGAAGGGCAGAGGGACACTACTTTCTGATAGTCTTCTTTGTGACACGGTGTAGCCAAGTGCTTTGTTACTTGTGAGGGAAGGGAGGGGGTACCACGTTGTCCTAGTGGTATTCGTGCAAGGGAGATGGCATAGTCGGCCTTGAGGGATCTTAAAAGAAGTGATACAACTCCAAATAGGATAAGAGTTATAAGTAGCTTTGCAAGCTGGAAAAGCTTGTCATATGGAGGATTGGAATGAGGTTTGATCCAAATGACCAAGTCTCTTAAGATGGGAATTCCACCTTAGAGCTTGGGGTTTATATAGTGTCTGACTATTGTATGTACATGTTTGTAGACTAGCTACTCTAGGATATCATACAATGATAAGGGGAATTACATGGTTGGCTGATAAGCCGGAGCATATCCTATTGGTATGTAAATAAGAAAGGCATGAGGTATGATGTCATAGATAAAAGATAAGAAATCTAGAGCATACATCATAGCACGTGATGTGTCACATGCTGGTTTCTAGACATAGATCACGTGATGGAAGTCACATGACTTGAAAGCAAGAAAATGTCTAAGTCATAAATGTCAATGATGAGAACATATTTCCTAATGCATACAGTGTTACGCTTTTGATTATTATGCGTAACTTAGGACGGAACACGTAGTGTGTAGTCCTTTCTAATAGCTATAGAGTGTCCTCTGTGGCGACACTAAGTCCAATGGAATGTAGGGGTCTCAAACAAGAGGCAGCGCACTCAGGTTTGGATGCAGGCACTACGTGAATTGTGTAGATCTAGCTGGGGAGTGTTGTACATGGCACTGGGATATATATACAAAGTACTAAGGCTGTGGTCATAGGAATACTCACCCCAAGAGAGAGGTAGGCTGTGGAGAGCAGTGTCCATTAGGAAGGCAATACTGCACAGATCTAGCTGCGCAGTGATGATCAAGAAACCAGTACATAGGGAGGGGCAGTTCAACTGCGGACTGATGATCAAGGATGCGATGAAGGGAATTGATCATCAGTAGGAGGCGGTGAAGGAATAGATAGAATCGTCCTCAAAGGAGGCAAAGATCATAGATGAAAGGGAAAGATAGTCCGACGAGTGAAGAGAGGTGGAATTTGTAACAAGAAGTCCTTTGTAGTCTCTCTTGTTCTTTGTAATAGGCCTCGTCTTCATCTAATAGGGGGACTCCAAATCATCCGGAAATGTTGGGCAACAAGCTAATAGGAGTAATGCCAAGGGCACCCTCTGAGTTTGCAGAAGAATTGATGTTCTAGTCAATGGGCAGGTAGAACGTTGTTCCTTCCGAGGAAGGCTGCTTGTTCCTTAGTGATATGGAGTTCCTTAAGGATCTGTTGCTGGATGTAGATGAGGGAGGATAACTCCAGGGTGGATGATCCTTCTACACAGGGGTAGGGATGATTTGAAGAGCTAGATCTTTTGTTACACTTTTGGTTATTGCACATAACTTAGAACGGAACACGTAGTGTGTAGTCCTTCCTGATAGCTATAGAGTGTCCTTTGTGGTGACACTAAGTCCAATAGATGTAGGGGTCTCAAACAAGAGGCAGCGCACTCAGGTTTGGATGCAGGCACTACATGAATTGCATAGATCTAGCTGGGGAGTGTTGTACATGGCACTAGGATATATATACAAAGTACTAAGGCAGTGGTCATAGGAATACTTGCCCCAAGAGAGAGATAGACTGTGGAGAGCAGTGTCCATCAAGAAAGCAATACTGCACAGATCTAGCTGCACAATGATAATCAAAGAACCTGTACATAGGGGGGGGGCAGTTCAACTGTGGACTGATGATCAAGAAAGTGATGAAGGAAATTGATCATCAGTAGGAGGCAGTGAAGGAATAGATAGAATCGTCCTCAAAGGGGGCAAAGATCATAGATGAAAGGGAAAGATAGTCCGATGAATGCAGAGAGGTGGAATTTGTAACAATGATGGCTTGGAGCATCTGCTCCATGGTATTCAGGGCAGAAGTGGGTTGGTGAGATGGGGGAAGGGCTACGGAATGAGGGTCCATCTTCAATCAATGCCGTTCAAAGTTGTGATAATGGTGAGGTAGTGAAAGGGTGGATTTAGGGCGTAAGGTGGGACAAGGCAAAAATCGCACAGGTCGTGGGTGATGTGTGTTGAGTTGGCGTTGGAGCATGGGCTCAATGAGGCATTGTCATCTGGGACATTTGATGGAGGGAGGGATGGGTCATTGGGGAATATGGGGGATGGATGCCAAAAGGGCTGCTGCTCTCTTGGGGTTGAGGAGCACAAAGCGTTGTTGGGGTGGGAAGGGAATGATGTGAGGTAGGAAATGTGAACACGTATGAGCGTCGGAGCATGGGCTCAACGACGAGCGAAACGAGTCAACGAGTAAGTGAGTTTCGTCTAATGTCAGGCGAGGCGGAGCCTAGCACACTAAACACAATGATGAGTAGATGAGAGACTGTGAAATGACATAACATTAGGCACAAGACGTAGAACAGAATATGTTACTGACCTGCGAAATGACAAGACGAAACTAGAGTTCCCTCCTGTTGTTCACTGATTTAAATAGGGTCTGAGTCAAAGAGGCTATGCTAAGTAATCGTACAGAGTCCATGATAAGATAAGAGGAAAAAGAATAAGAAAATCGTAACAATTGTGGACCCGAAGAAAACTGAGTATTTCAGATGGTAAAAATTATTGGGAATGCAGGGTATCCCAATGGCGCAGGGGGCAGAAAGGACGAAAGGGCTTGGTAGGAGACTTACCAAGCTGTATGAGCGGATTTTGTTTGAATAGGATTTGAACTCGGGTAAAAGGAGAACCAAGTTCGTTATTTCTCTTGGGCATTCCGCCCAAGGTTTAAATACCTTTCTACACTGTTTACATGTATGTAGGTATTCTCTATGTATAGA
>JBBPST010000610.1:0-10742 GCA_038093715.1 Austroboletus cf. mucosus | reverse complement strand
AAAGTCGGAGGCGCACCAATGGACTATTCGGAAGTCCGGAGTTCTGAGCGTTGGTAGTCCGGAAGTCCGGAGATGTCGGTATAATGCATGAGGTCGTGAGTAGCGGTAGAGATTGGCGGTACAGTCTTGTTGACGGTAAAACGGTGGAGGGAGACGGTCCCAGACAGTGACGGTGTGAGCCAAACGGTAGCTGTCATTTCCATATGAGAAGTACAAAATATATAGTCCAAGTGTGCCCGGACTCTATGTACCTGACCAATCAAGGAACCATTGGAAATAACGAAGAAAGAAAGAAAGTGACCAATGTAAGTGAGTATAATAGACCACCCAGTCTTCATAAGTAAGTCCGAGACGTGTCCAGAACAAGTCCGGTGCAAGTCCGGGATAAGGCCGGTGTAATCGTGGTCTTCACTAGCAAACAGTAACTTTCAAAATGATAAGTAAAGAGTCAACAAAAGAAAAGAAAAGATCAAGTAAAAGAGGTGATATACGTGTAGCAGCACACCGGTCTCCACACCGCTATACATGCTATATCCCCTTCTACTATAACCATTCCATTGTTAACCTTTCGATTGGTCTTCTTTTTGTCTTCTCCCTCACCAGAACCTACACTGGACTTAAGTCTGGTCTCCCCAACAATACCTCAGTCTCCCAAGGCCATAGCCAGAGAGGCCCGCATAGCCCTCATTCAACATTTCCTTAAATCTCGCATTTGCCCTGCTGACATTTCAGATGCAGAATTCCAATCCTTCATCAACTCGGCAACAAAGTTCTTCCTTCTCAATGGTTGTTTGTGGTGTAGAGAACCACATGGACGCCGTCAAATGATTGTCCCAGAGCACCAGTGGTACGGACTGATCAAGGAGGCGCATAATGACCTCGGGCACAAAGGTGTCTTCACAGTCCAGACTTGTCTGTGTTGCGAACACTATATTTTATCATATGCTCTTACCTTGATTTGAACTCTCGACCTTATGCTTTAGGAAATATGTTCTCATCACTGACACTTATGACTTAGACATTCTTTCATTTTCAAGTCACATGACTTCCATCACGTGATCTATGCCTAGACTCATCACATGACCAGTCACATGCTATGATGTATAACCTAGACTCCTTATCTCTTATCTATGATGTCATGCCTCATGTCCTTCTTATCTCCCAATAGGATATGTTCCGGCTTATCAGCCAATCATGTAATTCTTTCTTATCATCATATGATTTCCCTTTATGTATTATCACCAAACATGTACATATAGTAGTAGACGATATATAAACCCCCAGGCTCCAAGGTGAATCCCCACTTTGAGAGTTCTGGTCATTTGAATCATTACCTCTTCCAATCCTCCTAAGACAAGCAACATGCTTGACATCTACTTCTCTTTATCTTCTTTATATTTGGAGTCGTATCATCTATCACTGGTGTACTGGACTTGGGCTCAGAGATTATTGCCATGCCTAAATGGGTATGGGAGACTCTGAAGCTTCCAGTCTGGTCTGATCATGTTATAACCATGTCAAATGTGAACACTGTTATGCTTTTGATTATTGCACGTAATTTAGGACGGAACACGTAGTGTGTAGTCCTTCCTGATAGCTATAGAGTGTCCTCTATGGCGACACTAAGTCCAATAGATGTAGGGGTCTCAAACAAGAGGCAGCGCACTCAGGTTTGGATGCAGGCACTATGTGAATTGCGTAGATCTAGCTGGGGAGTATTGTACATGACACTAGGAATATATATACTGACTACAAAGGCTGTGGTCATAGGAATACTTACCCCGAAAGAGAGATGGGCAGTGGAGGACAGTGTTCATCAGAAAGGCTATGGCTGCACAGATCTAGCTGTGCAGTGATAATCAGGAAGGCAATGTAACAAAGGCAGTTCTACTGCACATTTGATGATCAGGAAAGCTATGAGGAAATGATCATTAAAAGATATTAGAATGAGGCGGAGAAAGAGTAAAGGAGTCGTCCTCAAAGGAGGCAAAGATCATATCAGAATAGGAAGTGTAATCTGAGGAGTGTAAAGAAGTGGAAATTGTAACATTACCCCCTTCGCAAGACTGAGACTCCAACTCAGTACCTTCAAAACCTGAATGGGTCTCCCTCGTTTTCGATGACATGGTCATCATCTCCATCATTCCAGTACTGACATTCGTCAGCCAAGTGTCCCTTTCCTCCACAGGCGGAGCATAGGTTCTGTGGGCAGGCATTCTGGGAATGTCCGGGGGCATCTTGTTGGCAGTATGGACAGTGATAGGATGGGCAGTGCAGTCAGATATGATTAGGCAATCCATAGGAAAAACAGATGATCCTGGGAGGTTTGACTCGTCAAGGGGATGGAGGCCTGGGTAAGGGGTCGGGGGTCTTGGGAGTGCTCTTTCTAGAATGGGCAGGGGAGGAGGGGAGTCCGTATGTAACCAGGATTTCCTTCTTAGCTTTCCCTTTAGATTTGTGAGAGCTTTTCCGAGACAGAACTGGGAGTACAAGTTGTCTGGGCGGGATGGGTGTTGGGTTCTCAAGAGGGGTAGCCGGGAAGGATAGGAGGTGAAGGATTTTTCCTGCTTCAAAGATCTGTTCCAGCAGTGGTCCTCTGGGTCTGATGATTGGGGGGTTAAAGGTGGCTCGGTGTGGGGAACATTCCTCATACAAGGGGGCATTGGCTGGAGATACAGTATGTTCTGGGTATTTGGTGTCAATGAGGTATCTCTCGCAGTCCTCAGGGTCGAGGGCCTTGATGATGGGTTGTAGGTAAGGTTGTGTAGACAGTCTGGGAAGTGAATTGACGACCCTACAAAATCCCTGGTCGAACAACATGTGCAAGACATAACTTCTGGCTTCGTGGAGGGCGAAGTCAATTCCTTCATCAAAGGAAAGTGCTGGGGAGGGATTGGAGCGGGCTCTTTCTTTGTTATAGGTGAGGGCGAGGTACTGTTTCTGATAGAGTTGGAGGAGTGAGGGGAAAAAATCCCCTTCCAAGAACAGGGGGAGTTCAATGAGCCTGGTGTATAGAGCAGGGCACTCGAGGATGGTGACAAAGAGGGTGTTTCTATGGGTGACTGGGAGATGGTAGGCATGTATAGGAAGCAACTGGGGAAGCCAGGGACCGGAACGAATTGGAAGAGGGGGTAGGGAGGTAATAGATTCAGTCTGTTGGGATACGAACTCTGTGGCAAAGAGGTTGAAGTTTCTAATTGATTCGTTTGGTTTCAAAGAGGAGGCATCAGTGGAGGAAGACATGTGTTGGGTGATGAGTTTCTAGGTGAGTTTTCTGCCGATTATATAGGCTCGGAGTAGGGGTAGGGCATTCTGCAGGTTCCTAGTTGTTTCCCAAGTGTCATCGCCACTTCCATAGCCTTTCCATCAGATCTGGTACTGCCTTCTGTTCGCTGATCCCCAATGTGCGATGATTCTTTCTACTTCCCATTCCTGTTCTCCATCAATCAGTTCCAGTGGAGGTTGTAAATAGTTCTTTCCATGTTCTGCAGTTTCCTTGAACGAGGATAGCAGGGACGCATGGAAGACATTATGAATTTTCCAAGTTGGGGGAAGTCTAAGTCAATAGGACACCTTGGAGAGTACCTGGAAGATCTCAAAAGGTCCTTCTTGTTTAGGGGCAAGCTTCTTTGATGGGTAATTGGTGGTGTTACGCTTTTGATTATTGCACGTAACTTAGGATGGAACACGTAGTGTGTAGTCCTTCCTGATAGCTATAGAGTGTCCTTTGTGGCGACACTAAGTCCAATAGATGTAGGGGTCTCAAACAAGAGGCAGCACACTCAGGTTTGGATGCAGGCACTGCGTGAATTGCATAGATCTAGCTAAGGAGTATTGTACATGGCACTGGGATATATATATGAAGCACTAAGGCTGTGGTCATAGGAATACTCGCCCTAAGAGAGAGATAGGCTGTGGAGAGCAGTGTCCATCAGGAAAGCAATATTGCACAGATCTAGCTGCGCAACAGTAATCAAAGAACCTGTACATAGGGGAAGGTGGTTCAACTGCGGACTGATGATCAGGGAAGCAATGGAGGAAATTGATCATCAGTAGGAGGCAGTAAAGGAATAGATAGAATCATCCTCAAAGGAGGCAAAGACTATAGATGAAATGGAAAGATAGTCTGATGAGTGCAAAGAGGTGGAATTTGTAACATTACCCCCGTTACAAGACTGAGACTCCGACTCAGTACCTTCAAAATCCGAGAGGGTCTCCATCATTTTCGACAACGTTGTCATTGTCTCCATCATTTCAGTTTTGGCATTCTTCATCCAGGTGTCCTCTTCCCCCATAGGTTGAACAACGGTTTCAAGGACATAGGTTTTGGGAGTGTCCTGGAGCATGGTGTTGGCAGAATGGGCATTGGTAGGATGGGCAGTGGGGTCGAATGTGGTCTGGGGATCCACAGGAGAAGCAGATGACTTTGGGAGGTTTAATTCGTTGTGATGGGGAAGGCGATCTGGGTAGGGGGTTGGAGGTCTTGGGTGAGCTCTTTCCATAATGGGTAGAGGAGGAGGGGAGCCCGAATGAGCCCAGGACCTCTTTTTTAGCTTTGCCTTTAGATTTGTGAGCGCTCTTCCAAGACAGAACTGGGGGTATGAGGTGTCTAGGTGTGGTTGGCATGGGGTTTTCTGGGGGTGTAGTGGGCGAGGATAGGAGATGGAGGATATTTCCTGCTTCAAAGATCTGTTCCAACAATGGTCCTCTGGGTCCGACAATTGGGGGGTTAAGGGCTGCTCGATAAGGGGGACATTCCTCATACAAAGGGGCATCAGCTGGAAGTACAGCATGCTCTGGGTACTTGGTGGTGGCAAGGTACCTTTCACAATCTTCGGGGTCAAGTGCTTCGATAATAGGTCGCACGTAGGGTTGTGTGGATAATCTGGGAAGGGAGTTGACAACTCGACAGAATCCTTGATCAAAAAGCATGTGCAGGATGTAGCTCCTTGCTTTGTGTAAGGTGAAGTCGATTCCTTCATCGAAGGATAGCACAGGGGAGGTGTTGGAGCAGGCTCTCTCTTTGTTGTAGGTGAGGGCAAGCAATTGTTTCTGGTATAGCTGGAGGAGCAAGGGGAATAGCTCTCCTTCCAAGAAGGAGGGGAGTTCGACGAGCCTGGTATACAGGGCAGGACATTCAAGGATGGTAACAAAGAGGGTGTTTCGATGAGTGACTGGAAGGTGGTGGGCACGAATAGGACGCAACTGGGGAAGCCAGGGACTGGAGCAAACTGGAAGAGAGGGTATGGAGGCAATGGACTTGGTCTGTTGGGATACAAATTCTGTGGCAAAGAGGTCGAAGTTTCTGATGGATTCGTTTTGTCGTGGAGGGGAGGCATTGGTAGGGGAAGACATGTGTTGGGTGATGGGGTTTCTAGATGAGTTTCCTGTTGATCTTATAGGCTCGGAGTAGGGGTAGGGCATTCTGCAGGTTCCTAGTTGTTTCCCAAGTGTCATCGCTGCTTCCATAGCCTTTCCATTGGATCCGATACTGCCTTCTGTTCGCAGATCCCCAGTATGCAATGATACTTTCTACTTCTCATTCCTGTTTCCCATTAATCAGCTCCGGTGGAGGTTGTAAATAGTTCTTCCCATGTTCTGCAGTTTCCTTGAATGAGGATAGCAGGGATGCATGGAAGACATCATGAATTTTCCAAGTTGGAGGGAGTCTGAGTCGGTAGGACACCTTTGAGAGTACCTGGGAGATTTAGAAGGGCCCTTCTCATTTAGGGGCGAGCTTTTTTGATGGGTAACTGGTGGGTAAGTTCGTCCCTTCTAGCCATACTTTGTCTCCTACTTTCCAAGGTGTGAAGGGTTTGTGATGTTGATTTGCCATTATTGTTCTGCTTCTTTCATGTGCTGCTAAGGCTTTGTCTCTAGCTTTCTCTAATTGAGTCATTCTTTCCTCTAGTGCTGGTACAAAGGTTTTGCCAATCTTGTGATAAGCTCTTGGTTCATAGCCCATCATCAGTTTAAATGGCGACAGTTTGGTAGAGGAGTGCACTGCCGAGTTGTGATGGAACTCTGCCATCGGAAGGAGCTCTGCCCATTTATGGTTGTTTTGGGAGCAGAAGGGTCTTAGATATGTTTCTAGTTCCTGGTTTACTCATTCGGTTTCTCCATCTGTCTGAGGGTGGTATGCAGATGACAGTGCCAGGTCGTATTGCAGTAGTTTTGCCAGTTCTTTTGCAAAGATAGAGGCAAATTGGGGGCCCCTGTCTGAGATGCATTTGTCATGTAGGCCAAAACGTGGGAACACACAGGTGTAAAATAGCTTGGCAACTCCCTGTGCAGTAATATCCTTGCTACAAGGGCAGAAGATTACCCCCTTTGTAAGCCCATGGTCGACCACGACCATGATGGAATCAAATTCCTGAAATGGGGGCAGTCCAATAATGAGATCCACAGAGATCTGCTGGAATGGTCGGGTGCAATTTGATGTGATGGGCATGAGTGGTGGTGTCGTGGGGTGTGTGTTAACCTTGTTGGCTTGGCAAGTGGCACAGCCAGAGATATATCTGCGGATGAAGGTAGCCATTCCTGGCCACCAGTAGTTTTTTTCTAGGAGGGAGAGTGTGTGAAACTGTCCAGCATGTCCTCCTGCAGGAGAAGAGTGTATGGATGAAACCAACAAGTGTCATGCATCCTCTGGGATGTAGAGTCATCCTTTAAAGTACAGATTTTCTTCAATATAGGCCCAGTCTGAGAGCAGTGAACATAGAAGAGGGATTTCATTCTGGTACATTCCTTTTAGTGCTGTCAGCACAAAGGGGTCAGTTGCAGTAGATTGGTCTATTTTCTCTTTTAAAGCTACATCGAGTGATCGCACAAACAGGTCATCAGAGAGAAGGGTCACCAGGTTGTTGTCTTCCGTGGTGTCTACCTCATTCTTTCTGGATAGGGTGTTGGCTGGTCCCATTTGTGATCCAGGGACGTGGGTAAATGTGAGGTCAAAATCCTGTAAGAACATTTGCCAGCGGGCATGCCTCCTGCTTAATTTCCTAGGGGTGCGGAAGTAGGTGAGGTTTTTGTGGTCTGTGAGGATCTCGATAGGGTGAGTTGCTCTAAGAAGGTGGTGTCTTCAGTCTTCCAGGGTGAAGACTACTGCCAGTAGTTCCTGGTCATAGATGTCATAGTTCTGTTCAGTTTCAGAGAGGGTGGAGGATCGGTAGGAGCATGGGTTGAGGTCTCCATTTGTGTCTTTTTGCATTAATACTCCTCTTGTTGCGGTGAGGGATGCATCAGTCATCACGAAGTACTGTTTTGTTGGGTTAGGGAGCTTAAGTACTGGTTGGGTAGAGAAGATTTCTTTTATCTCATTGAAGGCTTGCTGCCCTTTCCTCGTCCACAACCAGGGTTCTTTTTTTTTGGTGAGTTCTACCATTGGTTGTACTTTCTGGGAGAAATTGGGGATGAATTTTTGGTAGAAGTTGCAAAAGCCTAGGAAGGATCAAACTTGTTTGACATTCCCTGGACTGATCCATTCTTTTATTGCAGAGAGTTTAGTTGGGTCCATTGCTATTTCTCCAGGTTGTACCACCAGTCCTAGATAGTCCATACAGGGTTGATCAAAGGAGCACTTTTCTATCTTGGCTGAAAGTCCCAGTTCTCTGAGTCATTGCAGGACTTTAAGAGTTCGCTTCATGTGGACCGTAGGATCAGCAGAATGTATTGCCAGATCATCCATATAAACTATGAGCCACCCCTCAGCAATATAATCTCCAAAGGCATCATCCATGAAGGCCTGGAAAGTGGCAGGAGAGTTGCATAATCTGAAGAACATAACAGTCGGTTCAAAGAATCCCATTGGTGTGATGAAGGTGGCCTTCCATCTGTCCTCTGGTTTTATAAGGATGTTGTTGTATCCCCACCTTATGTCGAGTTTGGTGAAGACAGTGGATCCCTTGAGTTTGTCTACTAATTCGGAGATCAGGGGGAGAGGGTAGGCATTTTTGGCTGTATGTTCATTCAGGTATCTGTAGTCCTGGCATGGTCTTAACTTTCCATTTTTCTTTGCGACAAAAAAGAATGGTGCAGCCTGGGGGGATTTTGAAGGTTGTATTTTCCCATTGGCTAGGTGTTCTTCCACAAACTTTTTGCATGCTTCTTGCTCAGGCAGGGACAGTGGGTATGCCTTGGCTCGTTTTGGAATGAAGGTGTCTTTTAGATTTATAGCGTGATCACAGGATCTTAAGGGGGGGAGTTGATCCATTTTTCCTTCCTCAAACACATCTTGGTATTCTTTGTATGCCTTGGGTAGTTCTTTTACTTCTTTCTCCTTCTGTTCTTCCAGTGCAGTAGATATGGTAGTTCTTCTTACTTCCTCTGCTTTGTATCTTCAGTTATACCTAGTATGGGTTTTGTAATCTTCATGAAACCCTAAGTATCTTAGAAGGTATCATTGGTCAATGGCCTCCTTGCTATCTCTTCGAGGTCTTTTTTCCTGTCTGGTAATGGTCACTTCTCCAGTGGCCCAATTTATAATGGGGTTTTGTTGTTGAAGCCAAGTCATTCCAAGGATGATATTTTTCTTGCAGGTGGGGAGTACCAGGAAAGTCCGATTCTCTTCTATCCCATCGATCCACAGGGATAGTTTAGTTTTATATCAGATCATTCCTGCTTTATTGTTAGATCCATCTGTATTGACAGCAAGTAGTGGTTTGGGGAGTTTTTCCAAATGGTAGTTGTTTCTTTTGGCGAAGTGGAGGTTGATGAATGATCCAGTGGCTCCACAGTCGATCAGGGCTGTTGTGGTTTCGACGCTTTTTCCTTCTGTAGTGGACAGAGAAACTGAAATAGATATAGATTTCTCATCATTAGATACCAGTACAGAGGAATAGCTTGGAGTGCAAGACATCAATTCTTGGCTCCTTCTTAAAAACCCTGGTATGAAACATCTTTGGTTTCTACCCTTGCGATGGTTTCTCCTTCATCATCCTTGAAGCATTGTTTGAGGATTCTTAGTACCTCGTCCTTTGGGATATTTTGAGCTCCCAATTGTTGCACATACTCTGACATTTCATCTTTCTGTTTGACCTCAAGAGTTCTTGTTCTAGCTGGGTTGTTCTGTTCTCTTGGAAGTGGGTTCCTTCCTTCTCTTGAGTATTTCTTTGCGAAGCATCCAACTTTGTCGCATATGAAGCATCTTCTTTCCCTGATTTGCTTCACTTTCTTGTCCCAGCATTCCTTTCTATTCCTTGTATGGATGCTATCGACATCCATTGCGTCTGGATCTCTTTGAGAAATCCTTCCTTGCTTGATGCTTCTTATTCTGTCGTCCTGCCTGGAGTGCCTCGTAGCTTTCTCCATCCATCTGTCTATGGTTTCTGGTTTCTTTTCTCCTCCGATAATTTTGTGGACCAGATGGTTGGCCAGTCCCCTCATGTAGTATTCGATGAGAGATGGTTGATCCAAAAGCCTAGCTTTGCTCATGAGGAGTCGGAAGTCTGTGTTGTAGCGGTCTATTGCATCAAGCCCTGTCCCTTTCATTCTTAGGGAGTGTAGTTTGCTCTTGGCATCTGCAGTGGTTTCCTTGTGAGAGAAGGCTTGCTGGAATCGTTTGATGAATTCCTTCCAGTTCTCTGCCTTGACAACTCCTTCGTGGATGTCTCTTAATTCTGTTTCTGCATGCTGCCTTCCCCATCCTTCCGTCATCCTGTTTAGAGTTGTTAAGATCTTTTGTTCGTCGTTGTATAAGGTGGGGTTCATTTTGAAGTACGCGTCCATAGCATAAATCCAATATTCTGCTGTCTCCGCTTTCCCATTGAAGGGTTCAGGGAGACCAGCTCTTTGTTCTGTATCCCTTGAGCTACTCATTACATCAGTAGTCTCTTCTGGTTCGTGATATACTTCTATAGGTTCCTCCTGGTGGAGTACTTCACTTGGCTCTTGTTGAGAGGGTACAGTGGATAGGGGAGAATTCCAAGATAGGGATGGTCGTCTTCTTCCAAAGCGAGGGGAAGAGGTGGTGTCCCAACTTCCTGGTGCTCTGCTTCTTTTGTTCTGGGCGATGGTCTTGGAAGTCCTTTGTAGTCTCTCTTGTTC
The DNA here is from genome assembly GCA_038093715.1 of Austroboletus cf. mucosus. Taxonomy (NCBI): domain Eukaryota; kingdom Fungi; phylum Basidiomycota; class Agaricomycetes; order Boletales; family Boletaceae; genus Austroboletus; species Austroboletus cf. mucosus. Next base: position 698 of record JBBPST010000610.1, on the reverse strand, counting down.
TCTGTAATATGCCTTATCTTTGTCTGATAGGGGAACTCCAAATCATCCGGAAATGTTCGGCAACAAGCTAGTAGAAGTAATGCCAAGGGCACCCTCCGAGTTTGCAGAAGAATTGATGTTCTAGTCGATGGGCAGGTAGGATGTCATTCCTTCTGAGGAAGGCTGCTTGTTCCTTAGTGATGTGGAGTTCCTTAAGGATCTGTTGCTGGACGTAGATGAGGGAGGAATGTTCCAGGGTGGGCAATCCTTCTACACAGGGATAGGGATGATTGAAGAGCTAGATCTTTTGTTATGCTTTTGGTTATTGTGCGCAACTTAGGATGGAACATGTAGTGTGTGGTCCTTCCTGATAACTATAGAGTGTCCTCTGTGGTGACACTAAGTCCAATAGGTGTAGGGGTCTCAAACAAGAGGCAGCACACTCAGGTTTGGATGCAGGCACTATGTGAATTGCGTAGATCTAGCTGGGGAGTGTTGTACATGGCACTAGGATATATATACGAAGTACTAAGGCAGTGGTCATAGGAATACTCGCCCCAAGAGAGAGATAGGCTATGGAGAGCAGTGTCCATCAGGAAAGCAATACTACACAGATCTAGCTGTGCAATAATGATCAAAGAACCTGTACATAGGGGGGGCAGTTCAACTGCAGACTGATGATCAAGGAAGCAATGAAGGGAATTGATCATCAGTAGGAG
>JBBPST010000609.1:0-10746 GCA_038093715.1 Austroboletus cf. mucosus | reverse complement strand
AGTGGGTGCTCCCTCGATTTCCCTTGAACCAGCAGGTGTCTCCTGCTGCTCCCTTGACTGTCAGTGAGAGTCCCTCTGGGATCCCTGACTTGCCCTTGAACGACGTCAAGTGTCCATACGGAACCACGTCCTCCCTTTGAACCTACAAGAGTCCTCATGGATCTGTAGCTCCCTTGAACCCTCGACCACCTTTTGCGGCCACGCTTGACCTTACCCAGGCCGAGCGTAACAAAAGGTCAAAGTTTCTCTCGATCGGCTACCATTGCATATCGCCACCATTTCGCACAGACGCCCCCAGAACCCTAGACCCCGTATCAATAACCGATCGTACAGGGAACCATCACCTGAACCCACTGACATCTCTGACTCAGAAGAACACCTTGCCACTGATTCTCTTGACGAGGATACCCTGATCCCTGGTCCATCCCACGACCTTGACCTTGCGCATCACCTAGTGCATAGCTTGAATATCCTCAGACCCCCAACCCCACCAACCCCACCCACTGTCACTCGACCCCAACCTCCACTAGGGTTTCCACCAGCCATGTCTGGAAGTACCACCACCAAGCTCGCTGAGCTCAGAATTGCCTCCCCCTCCACCTTTGATGGGTCGTTCTCAAAAGCCAAAGCCTGGCTTGAGACAGTCCAAACCTACTTGATCATCAATGAACACATCTACACCACTGATGTGAAGAAAGTTATCTTCACCCTCTCCTTCATGACAGAAGGTTCAGCACAATCATGGGCTGCTCTCTATCGCAGCAAATGTCTCTCAACCTCTCCCCCTACCTTTGGGATGATAAAGGACTTCATCAAGGCGATCAACGCCAACTTTGAACACCAAGAATCTCGGAACAACACCATCATCTGGCTCCAGACACACCAAGCTTCCAAAGAAACAAAGTAAACTTGAGGAGCGGCGCTCCTCAGGTATAACTCCCAATTCCAAAACAACATCCAACTCTCTGCCATCATCGACGAACAAGTCCTAATCTCGTGCTATTGAGCAGGTCTCCCCACTCGCCTCATGGAACGCATCCTATCCATGGAAACCATACCCACCACCATTGCCAAATGATACGAAAAGGCGATTTTATTCCAGAACCAATGGGACCTGGCCAAGGATGTCGCTAACCAACGACGACACCCCCTCCCCTACCGACACTTCACCACCCCGAACACGCCCAAAGAGCGTGATCCCAATGCCATGGACGTAGATTCTATCTCTCGTCCCTCCCGACTCACCGATGAAGAGCGTGAACACTGCTTCAAAGAAGGCCTCTGCTTCCGCTGTAGACAGAAAGGACACTGCACCAACTCGTGTCCAACCTTCTCAACCACCCAACCCAAGAAACGGATGAAAGTCCAAGAAATCACCAAGGACGAGGAGGACGATCTGGAAGTCAATCAGGTCAACTTCTCCAAGGATTTTTAAAATGGAGCCCTCAATCGACGTGAGAAGCTCCTAGGCAATGTGCTGCTGTAACTGTACCTACTATTCCAAATACGATGCTAATTCCCCTCCAACTCATCGTACCATCATGCACATTGAAAACCGTCAACACCACTGCTCTCATTGATAGTGGAGCAGATGTCTCTTGCATAGACTAGGCTTTTGTAAAGAAGCACCAACTCCCCACCACCCGACTTTCCTCCCCTCTCCGCATCACCAACATCAACGAACAACTCATGACCAAAGGAGGCGTTCGTTTTACCTCTGAGCTCTTTGTTTCCATCCAAGGACTCGCCCACAAAGTCACACTTTATGTGATGGATTGTGGCCACCAGAACGTCATCCTAGGTCTCCCCTGGCTCAAGGATGTCAATCCCTCCATCAACTGGTCCGCCCAGACCATCTCTATTGAGGAGTCCACCGACCAATCCAAAGAACTCAACTTTCTCCATAACGAGGACCTCCGACACTTTGAGACTCGTTTCCAACAATAACGACCCTCCCCACAACCCCCTCGACACATCAATGTCGACTCTGTCCATGACGCCCGACTTTATGAATATCTTGACTATGAACCAGAACAAGATTATCTGATTCGTGCTATCAATAATCGAAAACTCCACCGCATCTTGTGGATAGGATCTTGACATATCCCCCTGGGCGACCCTCAAATCACCAAACTCACCACTGCCACAGAACTCGCCATGGCAGCAGAACTCGCCAAACCCAAGACCGCTCTACCTCCAGAATACTCTGATTACACTTCGGTCTTCTCTAAGGAAGCCACTGAACACGTACCCCCCTCTCGACCCTATGACCACAAAATCAATCTGGACGACTCATTCTCCCGAAAAGTCGGAAAGATCTACCCCCTCTCCCCGGATGAGAGAACTGCTACTGAGGCATTCCTCGACGAGAATCTCAAAAGCGGAAAGATCCACCCCTCGAACTCCCCCCAAGCCTCCCCCTTCTTCTTTGTCAAAAAGAAGGATAGCGGCCTCTATCCATGCCAGGACTATCGCTACATCAACGAACATACCGTCCGCGATGCGTACCCCCTCCCTCTCGTCTCTGACCTCATCGACAAGCTCAAAGACACCAAACTCTTCACCAAGTTTGATGTCCAATGGGGATACAACAATGTACGTATCAAGGATGGCCACCAATGGAAGGCAGCCTTCATCACCCACAAAGGCCTCTTTGAACCGACCGTCATGTTCTTCGGTCTCACCAACTCCCCCTCCACCTTCCAATGGTTCATGAATGATTCCTTCTGTGATATGATCGCCGAAGACTGGCTTGTCATTTATATGGACAACCTCCTCATCTTCTCCGGATGAGAAGACACACACCGAACGGACGAAGAGTGTCCTCCAACGTATGAAGGAACTCAACCTTCACCTCAAACTTGAGAAATGCAAGTTCGCCTCTCCTGAAGTCGAATACCTGGGTATGATCGTCAAATCCGGTCAGCTTGCCATGGACCCCGTCAAGCTCGATGGCATTGCATCCTGGCCCACCCCCCAGAAACTCAGAGACGTTCGATCTTTCCTTGGATTTGCAAATTTCTATCGACACTTCATTCCTGACTACTCCCACATCGCCTGACCCCTCATAGATCTTACAAAGAAAACCTCCCCCTGGCAATGGAGTGACTCTTGTCAAAAGTCATTTGACAACCTGAAATCACTCTTCCTCTCGAAACCAGTCCTCCGACTCCCCGACCTCTCCGCTCCATTCGCCATCGCCACTGATGCCTCCAAGTTTGCCACTGGAGCGATCCTCCTCCAAACCAACACCAATGGCGACTGGCACCCATGTTCCTACCTATCTAGTTCCCTCTCCCCCACTGAATGAAACTACAATATTTATGATCAGGAACTCCTTGCGATCATCTGAGCCCTGAAAGCCTGGAGACACTATCTCCATGGCGCCTCCCATCCAATCCAGGTCTTCACCGACCACAAGAACCTGACCTACTTCCGGTCAGCCCAAACTTTGAACCACTGACAAGCTCGTTGGCTCCTCGACCTCACCGACTTTGATCTCACCATGGTACATGTACCAGGAAAGAATCTTGCAGGCCCCGACACCCTCTCTCGCCGCCCTGACCTTGTTCCCCTGGAAGGGGATAACGACGGAGTAGTACTCCTCCCCCCCTCCTTTTTTATTCGTTCCATCGACCTCACCCTCCACGACCTCATCGCTTCCCACTCCAAGGATGACACTATTGTCACCAAAATACTCCAATCCTTTGATGGAACGATTCCCCCCGCATTCTGCTCCTGACTCTCTGACTGGCAATTCACTGCCAGTGTCCTCACCTACCAGGGACGCATCTATGTTCCTGCCGATGATGTCCTGCGACGTTCCATCCTTCAATGTTGCCACGACCACACCACAGCCAGCCACCCCGGTTATCTCAAAACCTGTCAGCTTGTCGCTGCTGAATTTTGGTGGCCTGGTCTAGCGCAATACGTACGCAAATATGTCAAAGATTGTGCCTCTTGCCAACAGAACAAGGCCAACACACACCCTACGATACTTCCCCTCACCCCCATCAAATCCACCTGCACCCAACCCTTCCAACAGATCTCTTGCAATCTAATCACGGATCTCCCCCCCCTCCTCGGGCTTTGATACTCTCTTGGTCGTGGTCGACCATGGACTTACAAAGGGGGTAATTCTTTGCCCCACTAAGAAAACCATCACCGCCGAAGGAGTCGCTGCACTCTTTTTCCACAAAGTCTACCTCAGGTTTGGACTTTACGATAAAATTATCTCCGACTGTGGTCCCCAATTTGCTTCTTCCTTTGCCAAAGAACTTGGAAAAGCCCTTGGATATTCCCTTGCCCTCTCCACTGCCTACCACCCACAGACCAATGGTGAAACCGAATGAGTGAACCAAGAAGTGGAAACATATCTCCGCATCTTCTGTGGAAGTAACCCCACGTCTTGGTCTGACCTCATTTCCCATGCCAAATTCGCCCATAACCACCGAACCCACTCTGTCACCGGACAAACTCCGTTCTATCTCATGATGGGATATGAACCCCGTGCTCTCCCCCCAGTCATACCCGATTCCAACATCCCTGCCTCAGAAACACGCTTGAAATCCCTCACCACTGCACGAAACAAAGCACTAGCTTCCCATGAACTTGCACGACAAGTCATGGCATCCCGAACTCACCGCTCCTTCATCCCTTTTACCAAAGGAGACAAGGTTTGGCTGGAAGCCTGAAACCTGAAACGACGGATTGCTGACCCCAAGTTTGCTTCAAAAAGAGAAGGACCTTTCCTTATCACAAAAGTCCTATCCCCTATCACCTATGAACTCCGACTCCCACGAACCTGGAAAATCCACCCAGTCATCCACGCTTCCCTCTTATCTCCCTATCGCGAAAACCCCATACACGGCCCGAACTTCCCTTCCCCTCCACCTGACCTTATCAATGGAGAAGAGGAATATGAAATTGAGAAAATATTACGACACCGCGGACCTCCATCCTCCCGTTCCTTCCTGATCCGATGGAAAGGATATACGGCAGAAGAAGACTCTTGGGAACCCGAAAGGAACCTATCTCATTCAAAGTCCACACTCAAGGACTATAAACAACGTCACCCTTCTGCATTTCCTCAGGTCAATCGCATATCCTTCTCCAACATGTCCAACGGCCCCTCCTCTTCCCCTACTCAAACTCGTACCCCTCTTGTCGAGGACACCTCCTCAGACATTGTTGAAACTGGCTGGAACACTACAGCCAACAACGAGGAATATCTCTCTCCCTCAACCTATGTCCCCCTGATTCCCCCCACATCCATTGCCACCATCCCCCTCGCACAAAGACTCTCTGCTCGCCCGGTCTCGTCCATTCCTATTCCCCCTCTTGCGCTCCCTCTTCGCCCAGAACCCCTCCCCAATAGTCTAGTCCTCAATACAATCCACACCCTCCGAAACCGTCACCACGCCGCTACCATCAATGCCCACACTGACATGAACTCCCCATTCCTCCTCCTCTACCGTATCTTCCTCACCAACTCCCGTCTAGGCCTTATCGCCCAGAACTCTTCCCCCTATGCCAGCAAAGCCTTGAGGAACCTCCTCCTCCACAACCTCCAACAATATATGGAGGAAGACCTTGTGCAACTCATGCACCAATTAGAGATAACTGACTTCTTAAACGACATCTCACGATACGTGCGGGAATTAAACCTCCCTTTCCCAACTACATCTATGGCAACCACTACTTCTGCCTCCTCATCCCCTCTCGCTCCTGAAGAAGTTACTGCTTTAGAACGCGCTGAGAACTACTGGACTGGCAATAATGGCACTACCACTCTTGCATCCAACCACCCCCGCTACCATGAGTCTTGCTTTATCTGCAGACGTCTTGGACATACTTGGGTTTACTGCACCATGTACGAATGTCCATACTGCCACTGCCCTGCCCCAGGACATACCCAAGGGACATGCCCCTCCCGTCGTCGCTCCCCTGCACCTCTCGTCTCTCCTTCCCTGTCATCTCCAATCTCCCATAGGTCCTCTTGCTCCTCTCGGTCTTCGAGTTCTGGCTCTCATCCCATTCCAATTCAACCTCGCAATACAGTTTATCGTCGCCCCCGCCCCCGGGTACCTACTCCTCCCCCAGTAGAGGATTACGACTATGATGACTCAATCATCGACAGCACTGGCTGGGGTAACATCACTGGTTCTCCATGTGGTTCACCTTGATCTTCATTGAGGATTCAATTGTACAATGGGGGTAATGTTACAACTTAATGGACCCCTATATCTTTTCTTCCCACCTTCCCACTTTGTCATCTTCACTTACCTATTTAGTATGACTCACATACAGTTGTATTACCAAGACACTGACATGTCCCTCTTTCTTACTCATGCATTACTCATGCATGCTTACTTATCATTCATAATATGTCCGCTTCTTCGCGATTCCATCGCATTCCATTGCTGACATATCTTCTCTATTCCAACCTACCCTTAACTTGATTCCTCTCTATATAAACCCTAGATACCCTTGATATATCCCTTAACTTTGACCGTTGCAATCTACCTCATACATTGATTGTCCTTGGTCCCTCAGTCCTCACCCTACTGTTGAGTGGGTGCTCCCTCGATTTCCCTTGAACCAGCAGGTGTCTCCTGCTGCTCCCTTGACTGTCAGTGAGAGTCCCTCTGGGATCCCTGACTTGCCCTTGAACGACGTCAAGTGTCCATACGGAACCACATCCTCCCTTCGAACCTATGAGAGTCCTCACAGATCCGTAGCTCCCTTGAACCCTCGACCACCTTTTGCGGCCACGCTTGACCTTACCCAGGCCGAGTGTAACAATTCCTCTCCAACTCATCGTACCCTCACGCACATTGAAAACTGTCGACACCACTGCTCTCATTGATAGCGGAGCAGACGTCTCCTGCATAGACTGGGCTTTTGTAAAGAAGCACCAACTCCCCACCACCTGACTCTCCTCTCCTCTCCACATCACCAACGTGAACGAACAACTCACCACCAAAGAAGGCATTTGTTTCACCTCTGAACTCTTTGTCTCTGTCCAAGGACTTGCCCACAAAGTCACACTCTACATGATGGACTGTGGCCACCAGAACGTCATCCTAGGTCTCCCCTGGCTCAAGGATGTCAACCCCTCCATCAACTGGTCCGCCCAGACCATCTCTATCAAGGAGTCCACCGACCAATCCAAAGAGCTCAACTCTCTCCATAATGAGGATCTCCGACACTTCGAGACTCGTTTCCAACAGTACCGACCCTCCCCACAACCCCCTCAACATGTTAACATCAACTCTGTCCATGACGCTCGGCTTTACAAATACCTTGACTACGAACCAGAGTGAGATTATCTGATTTGTGCTATCAACAACTGAAAACTCCACTGCATCATGCGGATAGGATTCCAACACATTCCCCTGGGCGACCCTCAAATCGCTAAACTCACCACTGCCACAGAACTCACCATGGCAGCAGAACTCACCAAACCCAAGACAACTCTACCCCCAGAGTACTCTAACTACGCTTTGGTCTTCTCTGAAGAAGCCACCAAACACGTACCCCCCTCTTGATCCTGTGACCACAAAATCAATCTGGACAACTCATTCTCCCCGAAAGTTAGAAAGATCTACCCCCTCTCCTCAGATGAGAGAACTGCTACTGAAGCATTCCTCGACGAGAATCTGAAAAGTGGAAAGATCTGTCCCTCAAACTCCCCCCAAGCCTCTCCTTTCTTCTTTGTCAAAAAGAAGGGTGGTGGCCTCCATCCATGCCAGGACTATCACTACGTCAACAAACATACTGTCCGCGACACATATCCCCTCCCCCTCATCTCTGACCTCATCGACAAACTCAAAGATGCCAAACTCTTCACCAAGTTTGATGTCCGATGGGGATACAACAATGTACGTATCAAGGACGGCCACCAATGGAAAGCAGCCTTCATCACCCATAAAGGCCTCTTCAAACCAACTGTCATGTTCTTCGGTCTCACCAACTCTCCTGCCACCTTCCAGCGGTTTATGAATGATTCCTTCTGCGATATAATTGCCAAAGGCTGGCTTGTCATTTACATGGACGACCTCCTCATCTTCTCCCCTGACAAAAAGACACACACTGAATGGACGAAGCACGTCCTTCAATATATGAAGGAACTCGACCTTCACCTCAAACTCGAGAAATGCAAATTCGCATCACCAGAAGTCGAATATCTGGGCATGATTGTTAAACCAGGTCAGCTTGCCATGGACCCTGTCAAGCTCGATGGCATCGCATCCTGGCCTACCCCCCAGAAACTCAGAGATGTTCGATCTTTCCTTGGATTCACAAATTTCTATCGACACTTTATCCCTGACTACTCCCGTATCACCCGACCCCTCATAGACCTCACAAAGAAAACCTCCCCCTGGCAATGGAGTGACTCCTGTCAAATGTTGTTTGACAACCTGAAATCACTCTTCCTCTCAAAACCCATTCTCCGTCTCCCTGACCTCTCAGCCCCATTTGCTATTGCCACCGACACCTCCAAGTTTGCCACTGGAGCAATTCTCCTCCAAACTGATACCAATGGCAATTGGCACCCATGTTTCTACCTCTCCAGTTCCCTCTCCTCAGCAGAACGGAACTATGACATCTATGATCACAAACTCCTTGCAATCATCTGAGCCTTGAAAGCCTGGAGACACTATCTCCACAGCGCCTCCCACCCGATCCAGGTCTTCACCAACCACAAGAACCAGACCTACTTCCGGTCAGCTCAAACCTTGAATTGCTGACAAGCTTGTTGGCTCCTCGACCTCGCCAACTTTGATCTCACCATGGTACATGTACCTGGAAAGAACCTCGCAGGCCCCGACACTCTATCACATCGCCCTGACCTTGTTCCCCCAGAAGAGGATAACAACGGAGTGGTACTCCTCCTTCCCTCCTTTTTTATCCGCTCCATCAACCTCACCCTCCACGACCTCATCGCTTCGCACTCTAAGGATGACTCTATTGTCACCAAAATACTTTAATCCTTCGATGGAACAATTCCCCCTGCATTTTACTCAAGACTCTCCAACTGGCAATATACTGCCGGTGTCCTCACCTACCAGGGACGTGTCTATGTTCCTACTAACCACAACCTTCGACATTCCATCCTCCAACGTTGCTATGACCACTCCACAGCCGGCCACCCCAGTTATCTCAAAACCTGCCAACTCGTTGCTGCTGAATTTTGGTGGCCTGGTCTAGCGCAATATGTATGCAAATATGTCGAAGGATGTGCCTCTTGTCAACAGAACAAGGCCAACACACACTCTATGGTACCCCCCCTCACCCCCATCAAATCCACCTGCACCCGACCCTTCCAACAGATCTCCTGCGATCTGATCACTGATCTTCCCCCCTCCTCGGGCTTTGATACTCTCTTGGTCGTGGTCGACCATGGACTTACGAAGGAGCTAATTCTTTGCCCCACTAAGAAAACCATCACCGCTGAAGGAGTCACTGCACTCTTTTTCCACATAGTCTACCTCAGATTCAGACTTTATGACAAAATCATCTCTGACCGTGGTCCCCAGTTCGCCTCCTCCTTTGCCAAAGAACTTGGAAAAGCTCTTGGATACTCCCTCGCCCTCTCCACTACCTACCACCCACAAACTGATGGTGAAACCGAACAAGTAAACCAGGAAATGGAAACCTATCTCTGCATCTTCTGTGGAAGTAACCCCATGTCTTGGTCCGATCTCATCTCCCACGCCGAATTTGCCCATAACCAGCAAACCCACTCTATTACCGGACAGACTCTGTTCTATCTCATGATGGGATATAAACCCCGTGCTCTTCCCCTGATCATACCCGACTCCAACATTCCCACCTAAGAAACACACCTGAAATCCCTTACCACCGCACAAAATGAGGCACTAGCTTCCCATGAACTCACACGACAAGTCATGGCATCTTGAACTCGCCATTCCTTCGCCCCTTTCACCAAAGGAGACAAAGTTTGGCTAGAAGCCTGAAACCTGAAATGACGGGTCGCCAACCCCAAGTTTGCTTTGAAAAGAGAAGGACTTTTCCTTATCACGAAGGTCTTATCCCCTATCACCTACGAACTCCGACTCCCATGCACCTGGAAGATCCACCCAGTCTTCCATGCTTCTCTCTTATTCCCCTATCGCGAAAACCCCGTACACGGCCCGAACTTCCCTTCCCTTCCACCTGACCTTATCAATGGAGAAGAGGAATATGAAATCGAAAGAATATTACGACACTGCGGACCTCCATCCTCCCGTTCCTTCCTGATCCGATGAAAAGGATATACGGCAGAAGAAGACTCTTGGGAACCCAAAAAGAACTTATCCCATTCAAAGTCCACACTCAAGGACTATAAACAATGTCACCCCTCTGCGTTCCCTCAAATCAAATGCATATCCCTCTCCAACATGTCCATCGGACCCACCTCCTCTCCTGCTCAAATTCGCACTCCCCTCATCGAGGACACCTCCTCCAACATTGTTGAAACTGGCTGGAACACCACAGCCGACAATGAGGAATATCTCTCCCCCTCAACCTACGTTCCCCCGGTTCCCCCCACATCCATCACCACCATTCCCCTTGCACTAAGGCTTTCCACTCATCCCATCTCGTCCATCCCCATTCCCCCTCTTGCTCTTCCCCTTCGTCCAGAACCCCTCCCAGACAGTCAAGTCCTTGATATAATCCAGACCCTTCAAAACAGTCACCATGCCACCACCATTGATGCCCACAGCGACATGATCTCTC
>JBBPST010000606.1:0-10770 GCA_038093715.1 Austroboletus cf. mucosus | reverse complement strand
TCTCACATGACTCTCTTTACGCAATTATGCTTACATAAGAGGGCTAGACCCTTATCTCTTATCTATGACATCACATGCTTATTTTCCTATAAGATGTGATCCGGTTATCACCCAATCATGTATTTTCTCTTATCATGGTATGATGTCCCAATTAGTATTTAGGAACAAACATGTACATACAGTATGTAGCCCTATATAAACCCAAGATGCTGAGGGTAACTCCTTAGCTTTGAAGTCTTGGATATTTCCTCATCACAAGTCCCTCCTCCACTAGGTCGAAGGTCCACCCAGCCTTTGCCTTCTTTAAACGTTATCGAGTGTTTCACTACATCAAAGCTACCTCAAGGTCAGACACCACGGTCCCACCTTGCACGCACGCCCCACCACTACCTACGTAGCAACAAGAAGAAGCACGTACCTACGTCTTCGAAGAAACAAGATCAAGCCTAGTAGTAAGACGCTATAGGGGATCTCATTTTAAAGACAGAAAGGTGGGTGAGTGGACTTAGTACCAGGTATCCTGATAGTCCTGACCACCCTATAGTGTCTGGGTTTGTGTGGGGAGCAATTAGGTTCGCCCCAGAGGGACTCTATATTCAAGGGAATGAGACCAGGCCAAAGTCAGAGGTGCACCAATGGACTATTCGGAAGTCCGGAGTTCTGAGCATCGGTAGTCCGGAAGTCCGGAGATGTTGGTATAATGTGTGAGGTAGTGAGTAGTGGTAGAGACTGGTGGTACAGTCTTGTTGACGGTAAAATGGTGGAGGGAGACGGTCCCAGACAGTGATGGTGTGAGCCAAATGGTAGCTGTCATTTCCATATGTGTTACAATTTCCACCTCCTTGCATTCCTCGGACTACGCTTCCTATTCTGATATGATCTTTGCCTCCTTCAAGGACGACTCCATTTACTCTTTCTCTGCCTCATTCTAAAATATCTTTGATGATCATTTCCTCATAGCTTTCCTGATCATCAAATGCGCAGTAGAACCACCTTTGTTACATTGCCTCTTTGATTATCACTGCGCAGCTAGATCTGTGCAACCATAGCTTTCCTGATGAACACTGTCCTCCACAGCCTATCTCTCTTTCGGGGCGAGTATTCCTATGACCACAGCTTCGGTAGTTAGTATATATATTCTCAGTGTCATGTACTACATTCCCCAGCTAGATCTACGCAATTCACGTAGTGCCTGCATCCAAACCTGAGTGCGCTGCCTCTTGTTTGAGACCCTACATTCCATTGGACTTAGTGTCACCACTGAGGACACTCTATAGCTAATAGGAAGGACTGCACACTACGTGTTCCGTCCTAAGTTATGCATAATAATCAAAAGCATAACAAAGGTGGAATCCCCATCTTAAGAGTTCTGGTTATTTGATCTTAACCTCGAAGTCAATCCTTCACATGACAAGGCTTATCCAATCTTGCAAAACTACTTCATATATTCTCTTTATTTGGAGTCATATCAGAAACAGAATTAAGGGACATCCACGAAGGGGTTGTCAAGGCAGAGAACTGGAAGGAATTCATCAAACGATTCCAACAAGCATTCTCTCACAAGGAAACTGCTGCAGATGCCAGGAGCAAACTACACTCCCTAAGAATGAAAGGGATGGTACTTGATGCAATAGACCACTACAACACAGATTTCCGACTCCTCATGAGCAAAGCCAGGCTTTCGGATCAACCATTTCTCATTGAATACTACATGAGAGGACTGGCCGATCACCTGGTCCACAAGATTATCAGAGGAGAAAAGGAACCAGAAACCATAGACGGATGGATGGAGAAAGCTACAAGACACTCCAGGCAGGACGACAGGATAAGAAGCATCAAGCAAGGAAGGATCTCTCACAGAGATCCAGATGCAATGGATGTTGATAGCATCCATACAAGGAACAGAAAGGAATGCTGGGACAAGAAAGCAAAGCAAATCAGAGAGAAAAGATGCTTTATATGCGACAAGGTTGGATGTTTCACAAAGAAACATTCAAAGGAAGGAAGGAACCCACTTCCAAGAGAACAGAGCAACCCAGCTAGAACAAGAACTCTTGGGGTTGAACAGAAAGATGAAATGTCGGAGTATGTGCAAGAATTGGGAGCTCAAAATATCCCAAAGGACGAGGTGCTAAGAATCCTCAAACAATGCTTCAAGGATGATGAAGGGGAAACCATCGCAAGAATAGAAACCAAAGATGCTTCATACCAGGGTTTTTAAGAAGGAGCCAAGAATCGACGTCTTGCGCTCCAAGCTATTCCTTTATACTGGTATCTAATGATGAGAAATCTATATCTATTTCAGTTTCTCTGTCCACTACAGAAGGAAAAAGCATCGAAACCACAACAGCCCTGATTGACTGTGGAGCCACTGGATCATTTATCAACCTCCACTTCGCCAAAAGAAACAACTATCTGCTGGAAAAACTCCCCAAACCACTACTTGCTGTCAATGCAGATGGCTTTAACAACAAAGCAGGAATGATCTGATACAAAACTAAACTATCCCTGTGGATCGATGTGGTAGAAGAGAATCAGACCTTCCTGGTACTCCCCACCTGCAAAGAAAACATTATTCTTGGCATGATTTGGCTCCGACAACAAAACCCCCTTATAAAGTGGGCCACCGGAGAAGTGACCATTACTGGACAAGAAAGGAGACCTCAAAGAGATAGCAAGGAGGCCGTTGATCAATGATACCTCCTAAGACACCTAGGATTTCATGAAGACTACAAAACCCATACCAGGTACAATTGACGATATGAAGCAGAAGAAGTAAGGAAAACTACCATATCTACCACGCTGGAAGCACAAAAAGAGAAAAAAGTAAGAGAGTTACCCAAAGCATACAAAGAATACCAAGACATGTTCGAGGAAGGAAAAATGGATCAACTCCCTTCCTCAAGATCCTATGATCACCTGTCCCTGCCTGAGCAAGAAGTGTGCAAAAAGTTTGTAGAAGAACACCTAGCCAATGGGAAAATACAACCTTTGAAATCCCCCCAGGCAGCACCATTCTTCTTTGTCACCAAGAAGGATGGAAAATTGAGACCATGCCAGGACTACAGATACCTGAACAAACATACAGTCAAGAATGCCTACCCTCTCCCCCTGATCTCCGAATTAGTAGACAAACTTAAGGGATCCACTGTCTTCACCAAACTTGACATAAGGTGGGGGTACAACAACATCCTTATAAAACCTGAGGACAGATGGAAGGCTGCCTTCATCACACCAATGGGACTCTTTGAGCCAACTGTTATGTTCTTCAGACTATGCAACTCCCCTGCCACTTTCCAAGCCTTCATGGACGATGCCTTTGAAGATTACATCATGGAAGGATGGCTCATAGTCTACATGGACGATCTGGCAATACATTCTGCCGATCCCATGGTCCACACGGAATGAACTCTTAAGGTCCTGCAACGACTCAGAGAACTCAGACTTTCAGCCAAGATAGAAAAGTGCTCCTTTGACCAACCCAGCATGGACTACCTAGGACTGGTGGTACGACCTGGAGAGATAGCAATGGACCCAACTAAACTCTCAGCAATAAAAGAATGAATCAGTCCAGGAAACGTCAAACAAGTTTGATCCTTCCTGGGCTTTTGCAACTTCTACCGAAGATTCATCCCCAATTTCTCCCAAAAAGTACAGCCAATGGTAGTGCTCACCAAAAAGAAAGAACCATGGTTGTGGACAAGAAGAAGGCAGCAAGCCTGAAATGAAATGAAAGAAATCTTCTCCACCTAACCAGTACTCAAACTCCCTGACCCAACCAAACAGTACTTTGTGATGACCGATGCATCCCTCACTGTGACAGGAGGAGTATTAATGCAAAAAGACACAAATGGAGACCTTCACCCATGCTCCTACCGATCCTCCACCCTCTCAGAGACCGAACAAAACTATGATATCTATGACCGAGAATTATTGGCAGTGGTTTTCACCCTGGAAGACTGGAGACATCACCTCCTTGGAGCAACCTACCCAGTTGAGGTCCTCACTGATCATAAGAACCTCACCTACTTCTGCACCCCCAGGAAATTAAGCAGGAGGCATGCCCACTGGCAGATGTTCTTACAGGATTTTGATCTCACATTTACCCATGTCCCTGGAACACAAATGGGACCAGCCGACGCTCTATCCAGAAAAAACGAGGTAGACACCACGGAAGACAACAACCTGGTAACCCTGCTCTTGGATGACCTGTTCATACGATCACTCGATATAGATAGATCAATCAACTGCAACTGACCCTTTTGTGCTGACGGCACTAAAAGGGATGTATCAGAATGAAATCCCTCTTCCACGTTCACTACTCTCAGATTGGGCCTATGTTGAAGGGAACCTGTACTTTAAAGAACGACTCTACATCCCAGAGGATGCACGACACTCATTGGTTTCATCCATACACTCCTCATATGCAGGAGGACATGCCGGACAGTTTCGCACACTCTCCCTCCTAGAGAAAGACTACTGGTGACCAGGAATGGCTACCTTTGTCCGCAGATACATCTCTGGCTGCGCTGTCTGCCAAGCCAACAAGGTAAACACACACCCCATGACACCACCACTTATGCCCATCACATCAAATTGCATCCGACCATTCTAGCAGATCTCTGTGGATCTCATCTCTGAACTACCCCCATCTCAGGGATTTGATTCCATCATGGTCATGGTTGACCATGAGCTTACAAAGGGGGTAATCTTCTGTCCTTGTAGCAAAGAGATCACTGTGCAAGGAGTTGCCAAGCTATTTTACACCTGTGTTTTCCCACGTTTTGGCCTACATGACAAATGCATCTCGGACAGGGGCCCCCAATTTGCCTCCATCTTTGCAAAAGAACTGGCAAAACTACTGCAATATGACCTAGCACTGTCATCCGCATATCACCCTCAGACAGATGGAGAAACCGAATGGATAAACCAGGGACTAGAAACGTACCTAAGGCTCTTCTGCTCCCAAGACAACCATAAATGGGCAGAACTCCTTCCGATGGCAGAATTCCATCACAACTTGGCAGTGCACTCCTCCACCAAACAATCACCATTCAAATTGATGATGGGCTATGAACCAAGAGCTTACCCTAAGATAGGCAAAACCTTTGTACCGGCACTAGAGGAAAGAATGACTCAATTGGAGAAAGCGAGAGACAAAGCTTTAGCAGCACATGAAAGAAGCAGGACAATAATGGCAAATCAACACCACAAACCCTTTACACCTTGGAAAGTAGGAGACAAAGTATGGCTAAAAGGGATGAACTTACCCACCAACTACCCATCAAAAAAGATCGCCCTTAAACGAGAAGGCCCCTTTGAAATCTCCCAGGTACTCTCCAAGGTGTCCTACCGACTCAGACTCCCCCCAACTTGGAAAATCCATGATGTCTTCCATGAATCCCTATTATCCTCGTTCAAGAAAACTGCGGAACATGGGAAGAACTATTTACAACCTCCACCGGAACTGATTGATGGAAAACAAGAATGGGAAGTAGAAAGAATCATCGCACATTGGGGATCAGCGAACAGAAGGCAGTACCGGATCCGATGAAAAGGCTATGGAAGCGGCGACAACACATGGGAAACAGCTAGGAACCTGCAGAATGCCCTACCCCTACTCTGAGCCTATAAAATCGGCAGGAAACTCACCTAAGAAACCCATCACCTAACACATGTCTTCCTCAACCAATGCCTCCTTTTTGAAACCAAACGAATCAGTTAGAAACTTCGACCTCTTTGCCACAGAGTTTGTATCCCAGTAGACCGAATCTATTGCCTCCCTATCCTCTCTCCCAATTCGTTCCGGTCCCTGGCTTCCCCAGTTGCTTCCTATACGTGCCCACCGCCTCCCAGTCACCCACAGAAATACCCTGTTCATCACCATCCTCAAATGCCCAGCTCTATACACCAGACTTGTTGAACTCCCCCCATTCTTGGAAGGAGACTTGTTCTCCTCACTCCTCCAACTCTACCAGAAACAATCCCTCACACTCACCTATAACAAGGAAAGAGCCTGCTCCAACCCCTCTCCAGCACTCTCCTTCGACGAAGGAATTGATTATGCCCTCCATGAAGCCAGGAGTTATGTCTTACACATGCTGTTCGACCAGGGATTCTGCAGGGTCGTCAACTCACTTCCCAGATTGTCGGCACAACCTTACCTACTGTTACAAACGCTCTTTTCCTATGCCTTATTGCTTTACCCTAACTTGATTCGAACTCTAGACTTTCTATATAAGAGAATACCTTCCCACCACAAGACGAATGGACTTGTTGTATGTCCACTTTCCATATCACGTGACCCTTGTCACGTGACTTCTCACATGACTCCCATTACACAATTATGCTTACGCATAAGGGCCAGACCCTTATCTCTTATCTATGACATCATATGCTTATCATCCAATAGGATATAATCCATGCTATTGACCAATCATGTAATTCATGCCTATCATCATACAATATCTCTTCATGGTATTTACACAAACATGTACATACATGAGTAGTAGTATATAAACCCTCAGGCGATAGACTGGATCTCCAGTTTACTTGTCCTTAAGTTTCCCCTCACACTTCCCTCTTGAGCCAAAAGTCCTCCAGTCCTTACCAAAGGCTATAGGGTTTTTGAGTGTTTCATTACAAGTAAACTACACCTTCATCCGGTATCTTCGTCAAGTACCCCATTGAAGCCCAGCCAGCCGAAGGAGCTGTCGAAGAAGCCTCACCCTCACCACACCCCAGTACCCATTGAAGAAGGATTCACAAGCAGAAGTGAGTTGGTTGATAGGAGTAGCGGTCGCACCTAGCCGAGGACGAAGGCGAAGAGGTCTTACGTACTGACAGGTTTGATGTTGCTTCATCAGTGAATCAAGCAACAGCGACACAGGGCGGGAGGTTTGCAACCTATGAAGAGGCCGCAGAAGCTGCGCATGCCATCATGGAAGTAGGGTTGACAGGAGCAGAGAACGATTTCGTCAAAGAAGACCCCAACGACTCCTTGGTAGTACCCAGGGTCCAACTAGAAGACCTAGTCCCAGTAGGGGAACTAGATTCCTTTAAGCTTCTATTTGGAGAGGAGTTAGGAGAAGAGGTGAAAGACGAGATAAGGAGACCAAGGACGGTTAAGAAGCCCCGGTATAATTACCAGGAGCTGATACCGCGACCTAGAAGGGTCTATGAAGCAAATCTGGCAAAGTTACGCATGGATAAGGCTTACCTTAGGTGAGGCCCCTATTACGTTAGGCCTTACCTACGACCAAGAGCAGTGCTGAAGATGCCTGCTAGAGGCTACCCCACCCTCTCCCCTTTTACATACCTGGAATATTAGACATTATTCCAGAAGAATATACCTTGTATAAAGCGGCAATTTTAAACCGCTGGTACAATCGCTTGACGTAAGAAGAGTATGAAAGAAAGCTACAGGAACTATACGATCTGATCTGTGATCTAGATCACCTGTCGTACGAAGCGAGGCTTGACGAACTAGCCTTCCATTTAGTTAATCCCATCCCTTCCCATGTTGACGCCCACTCTGGCAGAGGTTGTGGCAGTGGTGAATGTGCAGATGGCGCAAATACAAAACTTACTCAACGCAGTGGCGGCACTGCAACAAGAAAAAGCCATGATGGAGGTCAACCTGCAGGAAGCTGCAACAAAGTTGGCCAACACTGAGACACGTGCCCAAGAGAACGAGGTGCGCACTCAGGAGGCACTCTCACTTGTGGACTGGGGTTCCCAAGGTGGAAGAGTGGCCAGAAGTAGTGGAGGAGGCTCCAAGGTGGAGATCTTCTCGGACCCCGGGATCTATGATGGGACCCGCAGGAAGTTTGAAGAATGGTGGGTCAAGATCAGATCTTGGCTGGACTCCCACCCAAGGGAATTTGCAAGAAAGTTGCCGGACGGCTTCTTCGCTGCGGAAAAGGAAGAGGGATCTCTGGTGGATCTGAAAGGGATGACTTACGCGGAGATTCGTGCCCACTTTTCCAAGAAGGGAAAAGGAAAGGCGACCTGAGTAATCTAGGAACTCAGGCCACAAATAGATATTTATGTTTAGAAACATATGCACCCGAGGAACCCACGGAGAGCCAGTCTCAAAGTGGTAAAGGGAAGGAGTTAGCCGAAAGCTCCCACATTAAATTAATCCAAGAAGGATACAAAGTGGTGGATGAAACCCCGATTATCCTAGAGTCTGGGGCTAATCCAAAAGAAGGGATTGACATGTGGAGACTCGCTGCTATGAAAGCAGAGGAAGACTCTATGCAGACCTTTCCCGATGAATTCTTTATTTGCATGGTCAAAGGACTAAGTGACATCATGATGAACCTGTCTATTGGCTCCAATAGGAATAACCTACACGAGGTCAAGGCCCTGCTAGACAGCGGCACCAATCAGGTCTTCATTGACGAAACATGGGCTAAGAAGCACGGAATCACGATGAAACCGTTGCCATGCCCCATCCCCATATTTAATGTAGATGGCACCAAGAACTCAGCAGGCAGTATCACACACTCTGTGGAGATAGTGATTGAGTTCCAGGGCCACCGCAAAAAGATGCTGACCGAAGTCACCAACTTGGGAGGGATTCCCCTGGTAGTTGGATATACATGGCTAAAGCGGCACAACCCTGTCATTGATTGGCAAAAAGGCACAGTGGAGATGACAAGATGACCTCGAAGCTGCAAGCTACTACAGGACCATGCTATCTGCATCTGTCAAGACATGGCAGATGACCCTGATGAACAGGAGGAAGCATGGACCGCTTATCACATTAGGGCTACACTAGAAGCACCGCCCAAACCCCAAGAGAAAACTCTAGAAGAGTTGGTACCTGAATGCTACCACCAATGGCTAAAGGTATTCTCAAAGGAAGAATTGGAACGCATGCCAATTAGAAAACCCTGGGATCACGCCATAGATCTCAAAGACACATTCCAATCCAAGAAGGGGAGAATCATACCTCTGTCTGCGACAAAACAAGATGAAGTAGCTGCATTCATAGATGACCAGCTCAGAAAAGGCTATATATGGCCATCTAAGTCCCCACAGACCTCCCCAGTGTTTTTCGTGCCTAAAAAGGACAGTCGAAAAAGGATGGTTCAGGACTATAGGTACCTGAACGAACACACCGTGCGGAACAACTATCCACTGCTGTTAATTGGACAGCTGATAGATAAACTAAATGGGGCAAAGCTATTTACAAAAATGGATCTTAGATGGGGGTACAACAACATTCGCATCAAAGAAGGTGATGAATGGAAGGCAGCCTTCGTTTGCTTTAGAGGGGCATTCGAACCAATGGTGATGTACTTCGGCCTTTGCAACTCCCCCGCCACTTTCGAGGCGATGATGAATGAGATATTCGTGGACATGGATGAGTGTCTCGTCGTCTATATTGATGATCTCATGATATTTACCAAAATGGACTCCCTTGCAGAGCATGAAGCCATCGCTTGGCATGGCTAGAGGAGAACGACCTATTTGTCAAACCAGAAAAATGCACATTTCATGCCACAGAAGTCGAGTTTCTGGGCATGATCGTGGGAAAAGATGGGATTCAGATGGACGGGTCCAAAGTAGAAGCAGTCTTGGCATGGCCCACCCCGAAGAACCTCAGAGGAGTAAGAAGCTTCTTGGGGCTAGCAAACTTCTATCGGCGGTTTATCACTGACTATGCCACCATCGCTAGGCCATTGAATGACCTAACCAAAAAAGACCAACCCTTTGAATGGGGTTCGGCACAACAAGGAGTGTTTGATACACTCAAAAAGGCATTTACCACGGCACCAGTACTGGCTCATCCAGATATAGATAGCCAATTCAGGCTAGAATGTGATGCATTGGACTTCGCAACTGGAGCTGAAACACTCAAAGGTGCTTAATGAATCAAAGGCTGGGTGGACCTTCGACTCAAGTGGAGGGTTTGTATGAGGAGAAGTACAAGACTCTTTAACTGGGGAGTTACCCCAGTGAGCCTTGGTTTATATAGAGCATAGAGTGTATGTACATGTTTGTCCCTAAATACTAATTGGGACATCATACCATGATAAGAGGAAATACATGATTGGATGATAACCGGATCATATCCTATTGGAAGATAAGCATGTGATGTCATAGATAAGAGATAAGGGTCTAGCCTTTTATCCGTAAGCATAATTGTGTCATATGGGTCATGTGATAAGTCATGTGACAAGGGTCACGTGATTCAAAAGAGTGAACATATGACAAGTCCAATCTCCTTGGCTGGGAGAGTGTTTCCATAGGTAGAATGTCTAGTGTTTGAATCAAGCATGAGTAAAATAATAAAGAGTGAAAATGAGCGTTCATAACAGGAGCTGTGTTATCTATCCTAAAGGAGGAAAAGTGGCACCCTGTCGCCTATTACTCCCACAGTATGAATGACACCGAACACAACTATCCCGTAGCTGATAAGGAGATGCTATTGGTGAGACAAGCGCTGGAGACTTGGTGTCACTATTTAGAAGGTGCACGGCACCAATATGAGATCTGGAATGACCACCAGAATCTCCAATGGTTTATGGTCAGACAGGATCTGAACTGAAGACAAGTGCGCTGGGCGCAATATCTATCTAGATTCAACCATGTATGGTGTCACAAAGCAGGTGCCACCATGGGAAAAGCCAATGCTCTCTCTAGAAGAGAAGATCACATGGAAGGAATCGAAGCTGATAACAAGCAAGTCCTTGTTATTCCGCCGGAGCAGATCAGAGCTACCATTCTGGTCCAAGATGAAGGCGATAAGTTATTAAA
>JBBPST010000605.1:0-10789 GCA_038093715.1 Austroboletus cf. mucosus | reverse complement strand
CGTCGATATAGGCTAGGAAATCTGGGTGGACGGTCATGGTAGGATCAGTATGAGAGGATGTTCGTCTTAGGCTCACTCGTAGAGCGCTGTCACTTTGCCTGTCCTGGGGATCTCCGATAATCACCCCCGTGTGGTATCGTAATTGCTGCTTCAACCCTGTGGGCTCACACACCGGGCTCCTAGTCAGTTGCGCCTTTCTCTCACGTATTCAATCGTTCAACGGAGACTACAAACTCATGGAACGCTTCCTGCCGCAAAGGTGAGACAGACAGTGACAGATGTCGAACTCTCAAGTATGTTGGCGTGAGACTTGAGTCGCCGAAAGCGTCACACGGAGGCCAACGGCATCCGGATCAATGCGGCGGAACTTGAACTGACCTCTCACCGCAAGGCACGCACTGGCAGCAGGCGCAAACCTTCTACTGGCGACGACATCGACGAAGCATCCGAGGATGAAATTACTATTGAGACCGGCACGAAGTGAAGGCATCTTGGAAAAGGTAAGTTAATTCTCTTTTTTTCATTGACTCCACAAATGTTGTTACTTCATCAGGTACAACTTGTGTAATGGGCTGCTCAGTATGTAATGTCTTCAGAGAAATACAGCTTGCTCCTTGGTAATACATATAAAGTTCTTCTAAGATGTGCTTTTGGACAAGAAGAAGAGATGAGAGGTTCAAAATGGAAATCCCTTCTATATAGGGGTAGAAAAGCTAGATCTTTTGTTATGCTTTTGATATCACATTACTTAGGACATAGCAGTTGTTACACTTGGCCTGGGTAAGGTCAAGCATAGTGGCAAAAGTGGGTTGAGGATTCGAGGGAGCTACAGATCCATATGGACTCTTGTAGGTTCAATGGGGTGATATAGTTCCATATGGACACTCAACGTTGTTTGAAGGCAAGCCAGGGATCCTGGAGGGACTCTCACTGGGAGTCAAGGGGAATAGCAGGAGATACCTGCTGGTTCAAGGGAAATCAAGGGAGCACCCACTCAACAGTAGGGTGAGAACTGAGGGACCAAAGACAATTGATGTATAAGGTAGATTGCAGAGGTGTTATGCTTGGCCTAGATAAGGTTGAGCATAGCTGCAAAGGTGGCCAAGGGTTCAAGGGAGCTACGGATCCATATGGACTTTCATAGGTTCAAAGAGGTGACATGGTTCCATATGGACACTCAATATCATTCAAGGGCAAGTGTTACGACTTAACGGACCCCTATTTCTTTTCTTCCCACCTTCCTGCTTTGTCATCTTTGCTTACCTATTTAGTATGACTCGCATACAGTTGTATTACCAAGACGCTGACACATCCCTCTTTCTTACTCATGCATTACTCATGCATGCTTACTTACCATCCGTAATATGTCTGCTTCTTCGCGATTTCATCGCATTCCATCGCTGACATATCTTCTCCATTCCAACCTACCCTTAACTTGGTTCCTCTCTATATAAACCCTAGATACCCTCGATGTATCCCTTAACTTTGACCTCCGCAATCTACCTCTTACATCGATTGTCCTTGATCCCTCAGTCCTCACCCTACTATTGAGTGGGTGCTCCCTTGATTTCCTTTGAACCAGCAGGTGTCTCCTGCTGCTCCCTTGACTGTCAGTGAGAGTCCCTCTGGGATCCCTGACTTGCCCTTGAATGACGTCGAGTGTCCATACGGAATCACATCCTCCCTTCGAATCTATGAGAGTCCTCACGGATCTGTAGCTCCTTTGAACCCTCGACCACCTTTTGCGGCTACTCTTGACCTTACCCAGGCCAAGCGTAACAATCCCCTATCACCTACGAACTCTGACTCCCACGCACCTGGAAGATCCACCCGGTCTTCCATGCTTTTCTCTTATCCCCCTATCGCGAAAACCCCGTACACGGTCCGAACTTCCCTTCCCCTCCACCTGACCTTATCAACGGAGAAGAGGAATACGAAATTGAGAAAATATTATGACACTGTGGACCTCCGTCCTCCCGTTTCTTCCTGATCCGATGGAAGGGATACACGGCAGAAGAAGACTCTTGGGAATCTGAAAGGAACCTATCTCATTCAAAGTCCGCACTCAAGGACTATAAACAATGTCATCCTTCTGCGTTTCCTCAGATCAACCGCATATCCCTCTCCAACATGTCCATCGGTCCTACCTCCTCTCCCGCTGAAAACCGCACTCCCCTCATCAAGGATACCTCCTCCGACATTGTCGAAACCGGCTGGAACACCACAGCCAACAATGAGGAATACCTCTCTCCCTCAACATATGTTCCCCCGGTACCCCCCACATCCATTGCCACCATTCCCCTCACACAAAGACTTTCCGCTCATTCCATTTCATCGATTCCCATTCCCCCTCTTGCTCTTCCTCTTCACCCAGAACCCCTCCCCAATAGTCAAGTCCTTGACACGATCCACACCCTCCAAAACCGCCACCACGCCGCTACCATAGACGTACACACTGACATGAACTCCCCATTCCTCCTCCTCTACCGAATCTTCCTCACCAACTCCCGCTTGGGCCTTATCGCCCAGAACTCTCCCCCCTATGCCAGCGAGGCCTTAAGGAACCTACTCCTCCACAATCTCCAATGATCTATGGAGGAAGATCTCGTGCAACTTATGTACCAACTTGAGATGACCGACTTTTTAGACGACGTCTCGTGATACGTGCGAGAACTAAACCTCCCTTTCCCGACGACATCTATGGCAACCACTCCCTCTGCCTCCTCTTCCCCTCTCACTTCAGAGGAGGTCACTGCCTTAGAACATGCAGAAAATTACTGGACTGGCAATAACGGCACTATCACCCTCGCATCCAACCACCCCTGCTACCATGAGTCCTGCTTTGTCTGTAGACAACTCGGACACACCTGAGTCTATTGTACCATGTACGAATGTCCATACTGCCACCGCCCTGCCCCAGGACATATCCAGGGAACCTGCCCCTCCCGTCGTCGCTCCCCCGCACCTCTTGTCTCTCCTTCTTCATTGTCTCCTATCTCCCATAGGTCCTCTTGTTCCTCTAGGTCCTCAAGTTCTGGCTCTCATCCCCTCCCCATCCAACCTCGCGGTACAGTTTACCGTTGCTCCCGTTCCCGGATACCCACTCCTCCGGTAGAGGATTATGACTATGATGACTTGATCATCGATAGCACTGGCTGGGGTAACATCACTGGTTCCCCATGTGGCTCACCTTAATCTTTATCGAGGATTCGATTGTACAATGGGGGTAATGTTATGACTTAATGGACCCCTATTTCTTTTCTTCCCACCTTATTGCTTTGTCATCCTTGCTTACCTATTTAAGTATGACTCATCTACGATTGTATTACCAAAGATGCTGACATGTCCCTTTTTCTTACTCATGTATTACTCATGCATGCTTACTTACCATCCGTAATATGTCCGCTTCTTTGTGATTCCATCACATTTCATCACTGACATATCTTCTCTATTCCGACCTACCCTTAACTTGATTCCTCTCTATATAAACCCTAGATACCCTCGATGTATTCCTTAACTTTGACCTCCGCAATCTATCTCTTACATCGATTGTCCTTGATCCCTCAGTCCTCACCCTACTGTTGAGTGGGTGCTCCCTTGATTCCCCTTGAACCAGCAGGCATCTCCTGCTGCTCCCTTGACTGTCAGTGAGAGTCCCTCCGGGATCCCTGACTTGCCCTTGAACAACGTTGAGTGTCCATATGGAACCGCATCACCCCTTTGAACCTACGAGAGTCCTCACAGATCTGTAGCTCCCTTGAACCCTTGACCACCTTTTGCAGCTACTCTTGACCTTACCCGGGCCAAGCGTAACAGTAAAGGTTGAAGAAGTAGAGAGAGAGATCCCTGGAGTTAGGGAAACCAGGATCATCCCAAACAAGGTAGTAGCAGAGTGGGTTGCAAGGATCATCTTCAAGAGAAGCCCATTGTTTGATATTAGAAGTACCCCAGCTAGGAGTGAGTTTGGGGATACAGATCCCAATGACTTCCTCATTCCACGAGAAGTAGACACCACAGAGATAGTTCGGAAGCTCATTGGAGTAGAAGTTGCTGCTCAGCTAATAGAAGAAGAAGTCACTCACTGGGAGGAGCAACCAAGAGTGAGAACCATCAAGAAGCCTCAGTTCCACACCCTCATGCTGGTTATACCACGTCCACATTGGGTTTATGAAGGAGATCTGAGAAAAGAAAGACTCAATCATTCTAGGCTCAGAAACAGGCCTTATTATGTTACTCCATACCTCCGCCCCTGCAATCACCTTAGAAAGGTAGAACACAGGTTATCTACAACCTCCCCCTTCTCCTTTGTCAATTACTACTAATAAAAACCTGTTGGCATTTTCCCTCTCCCCCTATCCATTTCTTTTGAAAAGGAAAAACAAGTACAATGACCTCCAGCAAGAGTTTAAAGCTGATGAGGCAGAGATAGAGTCCTGGGAAAGAAAAGAACTCAGACTCTACAAAAGATGAGTGGCAGAACTTAGGAAACTCCTAGATCAGCCACCATATTCTACACATTCCTCAACCAAGATGGGATGATTGCAGTAGAAGAAATAGAAAATGTGATGGCATCACTAAATGCTGAAATTACATGACTGTGTACTGATAGGGATAATACAGAAAGGCTAGCTGCATCCCTAGCCGAAAAAGTAAAAGATGCCATGGAGGCCGTGGAAGAAGTGGACCAATGTGTATGGAAGTTCATGGGACTCCACAATTGGGCAGGAATGCCACCCCAAGGCAGAGATACAGCTCCACCCGAAGTTGCAAGCAGCAATTAGATAGAAATCTTTGCAGACCCAGGCCCATATGACGGGTCTAAAGCAAAGTTCAAGAAATGGTGGATAAAAATAAGGTCATGGCTTGAAGCCAACCCACACCAGTTCTTGGTCAAGGACACCAACAACCCAGGGTTGTACTTGGCACATGGCCCTAATTGGGCATATGCAGTCCTCTCCCATCTCAAGGGAGTAAAAGGAAGCTACTTTGCAGAAATGGAGCTGAACAAGCTTGCTTGTGGAGAATCTGAGCTCATTGTCTGGGATAAACTCTGTTCCAACATTGAGACCCTCTTCAGGCCGGTCCTGCAGAAAGATTGGGCTATGATACAGTTCAATAAATACAAACAAGGAAAGGAGGACATTTACACATTTCTTGTAAAGTTTTGCACCCTGGCTAGGCAATCTGGGTGTGATGCCAAGCATGCTGTCTACCTTCTGGAACAAAACATTTCAGAAGATATCAAAAAAGAAATGTTCCAAATGGAACACTGGGGACAAGATCTCACGGCAATAATGCAAATGATCCAGGAGATCAGTAGCAACCAGGAGGCATACAGGATGTCCTCCCAAGCCCCTTATACACAATTTGGGGAAAAAAAGGAAAAGAAGGGCAGCGACAGAAAGGTCAATGCCACCACCTCCAGCAGTGGAGGAAAATGCTTCGCCTGTGGAAAGAATGGGCACATGGCAAAAGACTGCCGCAACTCTAAGCCCAAGTGTGATAAGTGCAAGTGGCGAGAGGACCACATGACAACCTGCTCAAAGGCAGGCAGGCAGGCCTGGGTGACCACCAAAGAAGAAACCAGTGCCACTTTGTGGGAAGAAATGGGAAAAGCCGAAGAAAAGGAAGATAGGTCGCTGGACGACCTAAAAGGAATGTCCTATGCACAAATCTGTGCCCACTTCTTGGACAAGGGTAAGGGCAAGTGCAAGGCAAGGCAAGCTAAGTAATCTAGGAACTCAGGCCACAAATAGATTTAGTTTATTAGAAGTGTTTCATGCTGAGGATTCCAAAGTCACTTGTGACGGAGATAAAGGCAGGGAGTTAGCTGAAAGCTCTCATGTTAAACTTATGAAAGAAGGATATAAGGTCCTGGATGATGACCCCCTCATCCTAGAAGGGGATAACCAACAGGATGGTATTGACATGCACGTACTCCAAAGGATTGCCCAAGAGGAGATAGATCTAGAGAAGTTGATGATCCGATCAGTCAAAGTCAAAAAGGAAATAAAGATGAATCTCCTGATCAGATCAATCAAAAATGCCCTGCTCCTGGTAGAAGCCCTATTGGATAGCAAAGCTAATCAAGTTTTCTTGGACAAAGACTGGGCAATGAAAAATCACATCTCAATGAAGAAACTTACATGCCCCATCCCTGTGTTCAATGTAGACAGAACCAAGAATTCCACTGGCAACATTACCCACACTGCAGGAATAATTATAGACTTTCAAGGACATTGGAAAGGCATGCTGGCAGAAGTAACCATGCTGCACGGATTTCTCTTAATCCTAGAATACCTGTGGCTACGATGCCACAACCCCAATATCAACTGGCAGGAAGGCTCAGTCTTGATGACCCACTATCCTCCCTTATGTCAGAGCCTCCAAACCTCAGCTACTTGCAAAGATTGTTCTGATAAACCTGACAAACAGTTGGAAGCTTGGGAGGCCTATTATATCTGAGCCATGCTAGATGCAGCTCCCCCAATAGAAAAGAAAATCCTAGAGGAGATGGTATCAGAAGCCTACCACAAATGGCTGAAAGTCTTCTCGAAAGAAGAATTGGAAAGGATGCTGATTAGAAAATCCTGGGACCACGCCATAGACCTAAAGGACATGTTTCAACCTAAAAAAGAAAGAATCATCCCCATCTCTGTCACTGAACAGGAAGAAGTCTCAGCATTTATAAATGACCAGTTACGTAAGGGCTACATTTGCCCATCAAAGTCCCTTCAGACTTCACCTGTGTTCTTTGTGCCAAAGAAGGATGGCTGAAAATGGATGGTATAGGATTACCATTATCTAAATGAACACATGGTCAGGAACAACTACCCACTGCCATTGATCAAGCAGCTGGTGGATAAACTAAAAGGGGCAAAGCTATTTATAAAGATGGATCTCTGCTGGAGATACAACAATATCCACATCAAAGAAGGAGATGAGTGGAAAGTGGCATTTGTTTGCTTCAGAGGAGCCTATGAACCCCTAATCATGTACTTTGGGCTCTGCAACTCCCCAGCGACATTCCAAGCTATGATGAATGAGATCTTCATTGATATGAATGACTGCATTGTGGTCTACATCAATGATCTCATGATATTTACAAAGACGGACTCTCTAGAAGAGCATGAGGTGATAGTTAAGAAAGTCTTGGCATGCCTAGAAGAAAATGACCTATTTATCAAACCAGAGAAATGCATGTTTCATGCCACAAAGGTCAAGTTCCTGGGCATGATTGTGGGAAAATATGGTATTCACATGGATGAAACCAAAGTAAAAGCAGTGTTGGAGTGGCCACAGCCAAAGAACCTCTGAGGAGTCTGTAGCTTCTTAGGACTAGCAAACTTCTATCGGCGATTCATCTCTGACTACACTTCTATTGCAAGGCCATTGAATGACCTCACAAAGAAAGATGTCCCCTTTGTTTGGGGTACAAAACAACAAAAAGTGTTTGACACACTAAAAGGAACCTTTACGACAGCTCCAGTGCTTGTCTTTCCTGACTTAGACAGTCAATTCCACTTGGAAGTGATGCCTCAGACTATGCCACTGGAGTGGTCTTATCTATTCAAAAAGAAGACACTTGGCACCCCGTGGCCTTCTACTCCCACTCTATGAATGATCAAGAGCGCAATTATCCAGTTGCCAACAAAGAACTCCTGAGCGTTATCAGAGCACTAGAAACCTGGAGACATTACTTAGAAGGCACATATCACCAGTTTGAGATCTGGAACAATCACCAAAATCTCCAATGGTTTATGGTCCACCAAGACCTGAACAGACGACAAGCACACTAGGCACAATACTTATCTAGATTTAACCACATGTGGTGCCATAATGCTGGCTCCACTATGGGAAAAGCTGATGCCCTCTCGCGAAAAGAAGACCATGCAGAAGGCATCGAGGACAACAACAAGCAAGTCTTGATGATACTGTCAGAGTGGATTAGATCAACGATTCTGGTCCAAGATGAAGGTGATAAATTATTACAAAGAATTAAAGACATGATGCTCCTCCTCAAAGAGAGTGAAGTGCAGAAGCTTTACGAGCAGGGCTACACAGAAGATCAGGAACAACCCATCTTACATTTCAAAAATAGAATCTTTGCCCACCAGATGAGGATCTCCAAAGAAACATGGTAACCAACTGCCACAACACACCCATGGCCAGTCATCCTGGCATAGAGAAAACCATAGCCCTCCTGCAAAGGCACTACAAGTGGCCAGGAATGGTCACCTATGTAAAGGAATATGTCGCTAGATGTGACACATGCCAATACACAAAGACAGGCAATAAGCCACCAGCTGGCAAGCTTGAACCCTTGGAACTTCCAAATCTTCCCTGGGTAGATGTCTTGGCAGACTTTATCACAGATCTGCCACTATCTAAAGGATTCAACTCAGTGCTCGTAGTTGTAGACTGATTCAGCAAAGAAGTCGAATTCATCCCCTGCACAAAGACAATAACAGCGCTAGACACCGCTTGCCTATATTTAACCTGCATGTGGACCAATTATGGGATCCCACACTCTATCATATCCAATCAAGGACCACAGTTCGCATCCCAGCTGATGAAGGAACTATGTGCTCAACTTGGAATAAAACCTAAATTATCAACAGCTTCTCACCCACAAACAGACAAGCAGACAGAACAGATGATCAGGGATCTCCAACAATACTTATGTACCTTCTGTCATAGGTCTGGATTGCAGGTACTACATGAATTGCATAGATCTAGCTAGGGAATATTGTACATGGCACTGGAAATATATATACCAGCTACTAAGGCTGTGGTCATAGGAATACTTGCCCCAAAAGAGAGATAGGCTGTGGAGAACAGTGTCCATCAAGAAGGCTATAGCTGCACAAATCTAGCTGTGCAATGATGATCAGAAAGGCAATAAAATAAAGGCAGTTCTACTGTGCTGTGATGATCAGGAAAGCTATGAAGGGAATGATCATTAAATGATATCAAAATGATGCAAAGAAAGAATAGATGGAATCATCCTCAAAGGAAGCAAAGATCATATCAGAATAGGAAAGGTAATCAGAGGAGTGCAAGGACATGGAAATTGTAACACTTTGATGATCAGGAAAGCTATGAAGGGAATGATCATCAAATGATATCAAAATGATGCAGAGAAAGAATAGATGGAATCATTTTCAAAGAAAGCAAAGATCATATCAGAATAGGAAAGATAATCAGAGGAGTGCAAGGATGTGGAAATTGTAACACCTCCTCAAAACCAAACAAATCAATTAGAAACTTCAACCTCTTTGCCACCAAATTTGTATCCCAATAGACTGAATCCATCTCATCCCTGCTCCCTCTTCCAGTTCACTCCAGTCCCTGGCTTCCCCAGTTGCTTCCTGTTCATGCCCACCAACTCCCTGTTACCCATAGAAATACCCTCTTTGTCACCATTCTTGAATGCCTAGTCTTTGATACGACTCCTAATAAAGAGAATAAAAGAAGTAGCTTGCAAGGCAGGAAAAGCCTTGTCGTATGGAGGATTGACTTGAGGTTGTGATCAAATGACCAGAACTCTTAAGATGGGGATTCCACCTTAGAGTCTGGGGTTTATATATTCGTCTACTCTATGTGTACATGTTTCATAAAGGGGAATCATACGATGATAAGGGAGAATTACATGATTGGCTGATAAGCCGGAACATATCCTATTGGAAGATAAGAAAGGCATGAGGTATGATGTCATAGATAAGAGATAAGGAGTCTAGGTCATACATCATGGCACGTGACTGGTCACGTGACGAGTCTAGGCATGGATCACGTGATGGAAGTCACGTGACTTGAAAACGAGAGAAAGTCTAAGTCATAAGTGTTAGTGATGAGAACATATTTCCTATTGCATGGGGTCGAGAGTTCGTATCAAGTGAAAAGCATACAATAAAATATGGTGTTCGTAACACCACCCCCCTTCTATGGTTGAAACACCGGATCAACCGCAACAGGTATGGTGGGTTCGTCGTGAGGGTTAAATAGACTGAATGTGTCGGCAAAGGCTGATCGTGCGAGGGCACGTGGGTTCAGTTCGTGAAAATGTGTAATTGCTTCCTGAGCGTTACGTAAATTAGAGGCGGGTTCCCATGTCCGTTCTTCGGCTGAGTATCCTGCCCAATGGACTAAATATTCTTTATGTCGCCCCTTCCAGCGGGCATCGACTATATGGTCTACCTCATATTCCACTTCGAGTTCGTCTGTTACATGCACCGGGCCTGGTTCAAAGGTGGGTTGTCTGGGTAGTCAGTATAGATAAGGTTTTATCCGGGAGATATTAACAACCGGGTGGATATGCATAGTGCATGGGAGTTTCAGCTCAACTGCATTTTTCCCAATGCATCGTGTGATTTTGAATGGACCTAGCCATTTCTCTGTTAATTTACGTGAAAGGCGTGTCAAATGCAGGTTTTCTGTTGCGAGGAGCACCTCGTTCCCGATTTAAAGACAGAAAGGTGGGTGAGTGGACTTGGTACCAGGTATCCTGATAGTCCTGACCACCCTATAGTGTCCGGGTTTGTGTGGGGAGTGATTAGGTTCGCCCCAGAGGGACTCTATATTCAAGGAAATGAGACCAGGCCAAAGTCGGAGGCGCACCAATGGACTATTCGGAAGTCCGGAGTTCTGAGCGTCGGTAGTCCGGAAGTCCGGAGATGTCAGTATAATGCGTGAGGTCGTGAGTAGCGGTAGAGACTGGCGGTACAGTCTTGTTGACGGTAAAACGGTGGAGGGAGACGGTCCCAGACGGTGACGGTGTGAGCCAAACGGT
>JBBPST010000603.1:0-10792 GCA_038093715.1 Austroboletus cf. mucosus | reverse complement strand
TTACACCCACCAATATTACGGGCTTAGACGATGAAGACCTGGATAGGTTGGTGGGAGAGGAATTAGACGAACAGAAGGATGAGGAGTCCTCGGACTATAGTCTGGAGGGCTAGACCGGAGCAATATACTGTATACCCATTTTACCCCGGGATTAGACTGGAGATCCTTTTCTCTCTCATATGCAATTGAAGACCGAAACTAAAATATGCACACAGACATTTCAATAAAATGGTCAATATATCCTATCTCTCTCTCTTTTTCTCTTTCTCATGTCCCCCACATATAAAATCACCTATATATATCATTTCAGACTTCGAATGCGCAAGGGACAGCGCACCTTCACTCACATACCGAAAACACAGATAGACCAAAACTACCGCCAGATGAACCGGATCCTTGTAGGTGTAGACGAAGAAAGTAGCCCGAAGAAGAAAAGTCGAGCGGAATCTCGCAAGACCGATTCGGACTCATAAAGACCGGTCCAGACTTATAAGTCCGGAATACAGATTTCAGTTTAATCATTTCTTATCTCACTTTTCCTTTATATCATTTACTGATTCGCTTTTCTCTCTTATTGATTCACTCTTTTCGGAACAGACATTGTTATTTTACAACTACCAGACTACCGAACTTACGCCCCCATTCCCTCCAACTCGGCAACCAGGTCCTTCATCTCCTCCATCACCTGCATGTGCTCAACCTCGAGTGCCTTGAGGTTAGCCCGCACCTTGTACAGGCGGGAATGGACCTCATGGAGGCAGAGGGCCAAAGACCGCTCCACCGGGGCCCTCTTGGTCTGCTTTGGCGCTCTCGCCCTCTCCTTCCCCTTGCCTTTACCCTTCACCAGGGTCTCCTCTGGCTCTTCATCGGCACCTTCGGACTCCAATTCCGTCATGGTGGCAGCGACCTTGCTTGCCCCGGCTTTCGCTGATGCGCAGGTCGGTCTCGCTGTTTTGCCCCATGATTGGCCCGGACTTGCAAAAAGAAAACCACTTACTCCTGATCTTCACTGATACGGTGCCCTGTTTGCGGGGCGTGCTCCGACCTTGAGCCCAGGAGCACTTCAGGCGCATCCTCTGGCACCTGGCGCAGGCTACCCCTGTGCCGCTTACACACGGGGGATGTTCTTTGCTCCCTGGCAGTTGGAGCAGGGGGCCCGGTTGGTCGAGCCACGGGTGAGGCGCTTTGGGAGCACCTGTTCTTCCACCTCGGACCCTCCAAGGTCCGAGTTTTCTCGGGCACACTAAGGAATGGTAAATGAGGTGAATGAAGACCAGAAACGGACTTATCTTTTGGCCAGAAGAGGCCATGGATGGCGCGCTCATCGATGGGGCATGCGTCTCTGATCCTCCGGGTCCGACCTCCCCAACCTCTATCTCCATTCTGGCATCTTCTTCGGCCGCCTTCTCCTCCTCCTCCCTTTTCTTCTCTTCGGCCTCCTTGAACCGATCCACCCACTCTGCATTTGCTATCTCCCCTTCCACAAATGCCTGCGCAGCCTCTTCATCTAGCTCGATGTCCAGACCAAGCTGGTCCGCTTCCGCCCGACCAGACTTCCATGCCACCTGCAAAGATGAGGTGATAAGGCTGGAGAATTGGACGGGTCTTATCAAAGCCTCCTCGAAGATCCTCATCCATATTTTGATGTTCTCCTCCAGCTCCTCCTTGTCATCCGGGACAGTCTTGACGATATCCAAGACGCGGCCGGTAGCTTCCCGGAACTTCTTGCAGATCGCTTGGCGATGGACTGTGCCAGCGTCGGAGAGGCCTCGGTATTGGTCGATCTTGGATTGCATTGAGTTTTGGGACATGTTAAAGGGATGGATGGATGTAGATGAAGACCGGGGGAGCACACTTTGCCCAAGTCCGATGATTGTTGATGTCCATCTCATGCTCATGTGACCTGACTGGGGACAGTCAGTATTCAAGTCCCTAGGAGATGTGGAGACCGGTGCGCTGCTACACGTATATCCCTTGTTATCACCCCTTTTACTTGATCTTCTCTTTTCTTTTGTTGACTCTTCACTTATCATTTTGAAAGTTACTGTTTGCTAGTGAAGACCACGATTACACCGGTCTTATCCCGGTCTTGCACCGGACTTGCACCGGACTTGTTCCGGACTCATCTCGGACTTACTTATAAAGACCGGGTGGTCTATTATATCCACTTACATCAGTCACTTTCTTTCTTTCTTCGTTATTTCCAATGGTTCCTTGATTGGTCAGGTACATAGAGTCCGGGCATACTCAGACTATATATTTTGTACTTCTCATATGGAAATGACAGCTACCATTTGGCTCACACCGTCACCGTCTGGGACCATCTCCCTCCACCATTTTACCATCAACAAGA
Organism: Austroboletus cf. mucosus; assembly: GCA_038093715.1. Classification (NCBI taxonomy): domain Eukaryota; kingdom Fungi; phylum Basidiomycota; class Agaricomycetes; order Boletales; family Boletaceae; genus Austroboletus; species Austroboletus cf. mucosus. The sequence goes on along the minus strand of JBBPST010000603.1, from coordinate 8,439 downwards.
TTGTACCACCAGTCTCTACCGCTACTCATGACCTCACGCATTATACCGACATCTCTGGACTTCCGGACTACTGACGCTCAGAACTCCAGACTTCCGAATAGTCCATTGATGTGCCTCCAACTTTGGCCTGGTCTCATTCCCTTGAATATAGAGTCCCTCTGGGGTGAACCTAATTGCTCTCCACACAAACCCGGACACTATAGGGTGGTCAGGACTATCAGGATATCTGGTACCAAGTCCACTCACCCACTTTTCTGTCTTTAAAACATGCTGCCAAAAAGGAAGAAGGGGCAACCTCATGGGAGGAAGCCAAAACTGATGGTGCAAAAGCTGCGGAAAAAAAAGATGGGTCCCTGGTGGACCTAAAAGGAATTACATACACGGAGATCCACGCCCACTTTTCCAAGAAGGGAAAAGGGAAGGTGGCTTGAGTAATCTAGGAACTCAAGTCGCAAATAGATATTTATGTTTAAAAACATATGCACCCAAAGAATCCACAGAGAGCCAGTCTCAAAGTGGTAAAGGGAAGGAGTTAGCCGAAAGCTCTAATCCGAGAAGGATACAAAGTGGTGGACAAATCCCCAATTATCCTAGAATCCAGGATCGCTCCAATGGAAGGGATAAACATGCAGAGGAAGACTCTATACAGACTTTCCCCAACGAATTCTTTATTTGCATAGTCAAAGGACTAAGCGACATCATAATGAACCTGTCTATTGGCTCTAATAGAAATAACCTCCACGAGGTCAAGGCCCTGCTAGACAGCAGCACCAATCAGGTTTTCATTGATAAGTTATGAGTGAAGAAGCACAGAATCACGATGAAACTGCTGCCATACTCTATCCCCGTATTTAATGTGGACGGCACCAAGAACTCAGCAGGCAGTATCACATACTCTGCGGAGATAGTGATTGAGTTCCAGGGCCACCGTGAAAAGATGCTGACTAAAGTCACCAACTTGGAAGGAATTCCCCTGGTTGTTGGACACACATGGCTGAAACAGCATAATTGTTATGACTCAACGGACCCCTATTTCTTTTCTTCCCACCTTACTGCTTTGTCATCCTCACTTACCTATTCAGTATGACTCATCTACAGTTGTATCACCAAAGACGCTGACGTGTCCCTTTCTTTTTACTTATGCATTACTCATGCATGCTTACTTACCATTTGTAATATGTCCGCTTCTTCACGATTCCATCGCATTCCATCGCTGACATATCTTCTCTATTCTGACCTACCATTAACTTGATTCCCCTCTATATAAACCCTGGATACCCTTGATGTATCCCTTAACTTTGACCTCCGCAATCTATCTCTTACATCGATTGTTCTTGGTCCCTCAGTCCTCACCCTACTATTGAGTGGGTGCTCCCTTGATCTCCCTTGAACCAGCAGGCATCTCCTGCTGCTCCCTTGACTGTCAGTGAGAGTCCCTCTGGGATCCCTAACTTATCCTTGAACGACATCAAGTGTCCATATGGAACCACGTCATCCCTTCGAACCTACGAAAGTCCTCATGGATCCGTAGCTCCCTTGAACCCTCAACCACCTTTTGTGGCTACTCTTGACCCTACCCAGGCCAAGTGTAACAAAAGGTCAAAGTTCCTCTTGATCGGCTACCATCGCATATTGCCACCATTTCGCACAGACGCCCCCAGAACCCTAAACCCTGTATCAATAACCAATCATACAGGGAACCATCACCTGAACCCACCAACGTCTCTGACTTGGAAGAATACCCTGCCACTAATTCTCTTGACAAGGATATCCTGATCCCAGGTCCATCTCACGACCTCGACCTTGCGCATCACCTAGCGCATAGCTTGAACATCCCCAGACCCCCGACCCCACCGTCACCACCCACTGTCACTCGACCCCAACCTCCATTTGGATTTCCACCAGCCATGTCTGGAAGTACCACCACCAAGCTCGCTGAGCTCAGAATTGCCTCCCCCTCCATCTTTGATGGATCATTCTCAAAAGCCAAAGCTTGGCTTGAGACGGTCCAAACCTACTTGATCATCAATGAACACATTTATACTTCAGATGCAAAGAAGGTTATCTTCGCCCTCTCCTTCATGACAGAAGGCTCGGCACAATCATGGGCTGCTCTCTACCGCAGCAAATGCCTCTTGACCTCTCCCCCTACCTTTGGGACAATAGAGGACTTCATCAAGGTGTTCAACGCCAACTTCGAACACCAGGAGTCTCAGAACAATGTCATCATCTGGCTCCAGACACACCAGGCTTCCAAGGAAGCAAAGGAAACTTGGGGAGTGGCGCTCCTCCGGTATAACTCCCAATTCCAAAACAACGTCCAACTCTTGGCCATCGTCGATGAACAAGTCCTAATCTCATGCTATTGAGCAGGTCTCCCCACTCGCCTCATGGAACGCATCCTATCCATGGAAACCATACCCATCACTATTGCCAAATGGTACGAATAGGCGATTTTATTCCAGAACCAATGGGACCTGGCCAAGGACATCGCTAACCAACGATGACACCCCCTCCCCTACCGACACTTCACCACCTCAAACACATCCAAGGAGCGTGACCCCAATGCCATGGACATAGATTCTATCTCTTGTCCCTTCCGACTCACCGATGAAGAGTGTGAACACTGCTTCAAAGAAGGCCTCTGCTTCCGCTGTAGGCAGAAAGGACACCGCACCAACTCGTGTCCAACCTTCTCAACCACCCAACCCAAGAAATGGACGAAAGTCCAAGAGATCACAAAAGATGAGGAGGACGATCTGGAAGTCAACCAGGTCAGCTTCTCCAAGGATTTTTGAAACGGAGCCCTCGATCGACGCAAGAAGCTCCTAGACAATGTGCCGCTGTAACTGTACCTACTATCCCCAATATGATGCTGATTCCCCTTCAACTCGTCGTACTCTCATGCACATTGAAAACCGTCAACACCACTACTCTCATTGATAGTGGAGCAGATGTTTCCTGCATAGACTGGGCTTTTGTGAAGAAGCACCAACTTCCCACCACCCGACTCTCCTCTCCTCTCCGCATCACCAATGTCAATGAACAACTCACCACCAAAGGAGGCATTTGTTTCACCTCTGAGCTTTTCGTCTCCGTCCAAGGACTCGCCCACAAAGTCACACTCTACGTGATGGATTGTGGCCATCAAAACATCATTCTAGGCCTTCCCTGGCTCAAGGATGTCAATCCCTCCATCAACTGGTCTGCCCAGACTATCTCTATCGAGGAGTCCACTGACCAATCCAAAGAACTCAATTCTCTCCATAACGAGGATCTCCGACACTTCGAGACTCGTTTCCAACAATATTGACCCTCCCCACAACGCCCTCGACATGTCAATGTCGACTCTATCCGTGATGCTCGACTCTACGAGTATCTTGACTACGAACCAGAACAAGATTATCTGATTCGTGCCATCAATAACCGAAAACTCCACCATATCATGTGGATTGGATCCCGACACATTCCCCTGGGCGACCCTCGAATCGCCAAACTCACCACTGCCATGGAACTCGCCATGGCAGCAGAACTCGCCAAACCAAAAACTACTCTACCTCCAGAGTACTCTAACTATGCTTTGGTCTTCTCTAAAGAAGCCACCGAACATGTACCCCCCTCTCGACCCTATGACCATGAAATCAATCTGGACGACTCATTCTCCCTGAAAGTCGGAAAGATCTACCCCCTCTCCCCGGATGAGAGAACCGCTACCGAGGCGTTCCTTGACGAGAACCTCAAAAGTGGAAAAATCCGTCCCTCGAACTCCCCCCAAGCCTCCCCTTTCTTATTTGTCAAAAAAAAGGACAGCGGCCTCCGTCCATGCCAGGACTATCGCTACATCAATGAACATACTGTCTGCGACACGTACCCCCTCCCCCTTGTCTCTGACCTTATTGACAAGCTCAAAGACACCAAACTCTTCACCAAGTTTGATGTCCGATGGGGATACAACAATGTATGTATCAAGGATGGCCACCAATGGAAGGCAGCCTTCATCACCCACAAGGGCCTCTTCAAACTGACCATTATGTTCTTCGGTCTCACCAACTCTCCTGCCACCTTCCAATGGTTCATGAACAACTCCTTCCACAATATAATCGCCGAGGGATGGCTTGTTATTTATATGGATGACCTCCTCATCTTCTCCCCTAATAAGAAGACACACACCAAATGGATGAAGCATGTCCTCCAACGCATGAAGGAACTTGACCTTCATCTCAAACTTGAAAAATGCAAATTCGCATCACCTGAAGTCAAATATCTGGGCATGATTGTCAAACCAGGTCAACTTGCTATGGATCCTGTCAAGCTCGATGGCATCGCATCCTGGCCTACCTCCCAGAAACTCAGAGATGTTCGATCTTTCCTTGGATTTGCAAATTTCTACCGACACTTCATCCCTGACTACTCCTGTATCACCCGACCCCTCATAGACCTTACAAAGAAAACCTCTCCCTGGCAATGGAGTGACTCTTGTCAGACATCGTTTGACAACCTGAAATCACTCTTCCTCTCAAAACCTGTCCTCCAACTCCCCAACCTCTCTGCCCCATTCGCCATTGCCACTGACACCTCTAAGTTTGCCACTGGAGCAATCCTTCTCCAAACTGACACCAATAGCGATTGGCACTCATGCTCCTACCTCTCTAGTTCCCTCTCCCCCGCTGAACAGAATTATGACATCTATGATTGCGAACTCCTCGCAATCATCCAAGCCCTGAAAGCCTGGAGACACTACCTCCATGGCGCCTCCCATCCGATCCAGGTCTTCACCGACCACAAGAACCTGACCTACTTCCAGTCAGCCCAAACTTTGAATTGCTGACAAGCTCACTGGCTCCTCGACCTCACCAATTTCGATCTCACTATGGTACATGTACCTGGAAAAAACCTTGCAGGCCCCGACGCTCTGTCGCGTCGCCCCGACCTTGCTCCCCCAGAAGGGGATAACGACAGAGTAGTACTCCTTCCTCCCTCCTTTTTTATCTGTTCCATTGACCTCACCCTCCACGACCTTATCGCCTCCCACTCCAAGGATGACTCTATTGTAAATACTTCAATCCTTTGATGGAATGATTCCCCCTGCATTCCACTCCCGACTCTCTGACTGGCAGTTCACTGCCGGTGTCCTCACCTACCAGGGACATGTCTATGTTCCTGCTGATGACACCCTTTGATGTTCCATCCTCCAACGATGCCACGACCACGCTACCACCGGTCATCCCGGCTACCTCAAAACCTGCCAGCTCGTTGCTGCTGAATTTTGGTGGCCTGGCCTAGCGCAATATGTACGCAAATACGTCGAAGGTTGTGCCTCTTGTCAACAAAACAAGGCCAACACACACCCTACGATACCCCCCCTCACCCCCATCAAATCCACCTGCACCCAACCCTTCCAACAGATCTCCTGCAATCTCATCACCGACTTTCCCCCCTCTTCGGGCTTTGACACTCTCTTGGTCATGGTCGACCATGGACTTACAAAGGGGGTAATTCTTTGCCCCACTAAGAAAACCATCACTGCTGAAGGGGTCGCCACACTCTTTTTCCACAAAGTCTACCTCAGGTTTGGACTTTACAATAAAATCATCTCCGACCACGGGCCCCAATTCGCTTCCTCCTTTGCCAAAGAACTTGGAAAAGCTCTCGGATACTCCCTTGCCCTCTCCACCGCCTACCATCCACAGACTGACAGTGAAACCAAACGAGTAAACCAAGAAGTGGAAACCTACCTCCACATCTTCTGTGGAAGTAACCCCACGTCTTGGTCCGACCTCATTCCCCATGCCAAGTTTGCCCATAACCACCGAACCCACTCTGTCACCGGACAGACTCTGTTCTATCTCATGATGGGATACGAACCCTGTGCTCTTCCCCCAATCATACCTGATTCCAACATCCCCACCTTAGAAACATGCCTAAAATCCCTCACTGCCGCATGAAATGAGGCACTAGCCTCCCATGAACTTGCATGACAAGTCATGGCATCTCAAACTTGCCGTTCCTTCACCCCTTTCACCAAAGGAGACAAAGTTTGGCTAGAAGCCCAGAACCTGAAACGACGGGTCGCCGACCCCAAGTTTGCTTCAAAAAGAGAAGGACCCTTCCTTATCACAAAGGTCTTATCTCCTATCACCTACAAACTCCGACTCCCATGCACCTGGAAAATTCACCTGGTCTTCCATGCTTCTCTCATATCCTCCTATCGCGAAAACCCCGTACACGGCCTAAACTTCCCTTCCCCTCCACTTGACCTTATCAATGGAGAAGAGGAGTACAAAATCGAGAGAATATTATGACACCGCGGACCTCCATCCTACCATTCCTTCCTGATCTGATGGAAGGGATACACAGCAGAAGAAGACTCTTGGGAACCCGAAAGGAACCTATCTCATTCAAAGTCCACACTCAAGAACTATAAACAACAACATCCTTCTTTGTTTTCTCAGATCAATCACATATCCCTTTCCAACATGTCCATCGGCCCTATCTCCTCTCCCACTCAAACTCATACCCCCCTTGTCGAGGACACCTCCTCCAACATAATCAAAACTGGCTGGAACACCACAGCCAACAATGAAGAATATGTCTTCCCCTTGACTTATATTCCCCTGGTTCCCCCTACTTCCATCGCCACCATTCCCCTTGCACAAAGACTCTCCACTCACCCTCTCTTGTCCATCCCTATTTCCCCTCTTGCTCTTCCCCTTTGTCCAGAACCCCTCCCAGACAGTCAAGTCTTTGACACAATCCACACCCTCTGAAACTGCCACCATGCCGCTACCATAGATGCACATACCGACATGAACTCCCTGTTTCTCCTCCTCTACTGAATCTTCCTCACCAACTCCCACTTGGGCCTTATCGCCCAGAACTCTCCCCCCTATGCCAGCGAAGCCTTGAGGAACCTCCTCCTCCACAACCTCCAACGATCTATGGAGGAAGACCTTGTGCAACTCATGCACCAACTAGAGATGACCGATTTTCTAGATGACGTCACACAATATGTACGAGAACTAAACCTCCCCTTCCCAACCACGTCTATGGCAACCACTCCCTCTGCCTCTTCATCCCCTCTCGCTCTTGAGGAAGTCACTGCTTTGGAATGTGCCAAAAACTACTGAACTGGCAATAATGGTTCCACTACTCTCGCATCCAACCACCCCCATTACCATGAATCCTGCTTCGTCTGTAAACGACTAGGACATACGCAAGTCTATTGCACTATATACGAGTGCCCACACTGTCACCGCCCAGCCCCAGGACATACCCAAGGAACTTGTCCCTCCCGTCATCGCTCCCCTGCACCTCTTGTTTCTCCTTCCCCGTCGTCTCCCATTTCCCATAGGTCCTCTCGCTCCTCTAGGTCCTTGAGTTCTGGCTCTTGTCCCCTCCCCATCCAACCTCGCAGTACAGTTTACCATCGTCCCTGTCCCCGTATACCCACTCCTCCCCCGGTAGAGGATTATGATTACGATGACTCGATCATTGATAGCACCAGCTGGGGTAACATTACCAGTTCCCCATGTGGCTCACCTTGATCTTCATCGAGGATTTGATTGTACAACGGGGGTAATGTTATGACTTAACGGACCCCTATTTCTTTTCTTCCCACCTTCCTGCTTTGTCATCTTCACTTACCTATTTAGTATGACTAACATACAGTTGTATTACCAAGACGCTGACACGTCCCTCTTTCTTACTCATGCATTACTCATGCATGCTTACTTACCATCCGTAATATATCCGCTTCTTCACGATTCCATCACATTCCATTGCTGATATATCTTCTCCATTCTGACCTACTCTTAACTTGGTTCCTCTCTATATAAACCCTAGATACCCTCGATGTATCCCTTAACTTTGACCTCCGCAATCTACCTCCTACATCGATTGTCCTTGGTCCCTCAGTCCTCACCCTACTATTGAGTGGGTGCTCCCATGATTCCCCTTGAATCAGCAGGCGTCTCCTGCTGCTCCCTTGACTGTCAGTGAGAGTCCCCCCAGGATCCCTGACTTGCCCTTGAATGACGTTGAGTGTCCATATGGAACCACATCACCCCCTTCAAACCTACGAAAGTTCTCACGGATCTGTAGCTCCTTTGAACCCTCAAACACCTTTTGCGGCTACTCTTGTCCTTACCCAGGCCAAGCGTAACATGAGGTTTTTGTGATCAGTACAGGGTGTATTGCTCCGAGGAGGTGGTGTCTCTAGTCTTCCAGGGTGAAGACTACTGCTAGCAATTCCCGGTCGTAGATGTCATAGTTCCGCTCGGTTTCAGAAAGAGTGGAAGATCGGTAGGAGCACAGGTGAAGGTCTCCATTTGTGTCTTTCTGCATTAACACCCCTCCTGTTGCAGTGAGGAATGCATCAGTCATCACAAAGTACTGCTTTGTGGGGTCAGGGAGTTTGAGTACTGGTTGGGTAGAAAAGAT
>JBBPST010000601.1:0-10811 GCA_038093715.1 Austroboletus cf. mucosus | reverse complement strand
TGGAAAGAGAGCATACGACAAGTCCAATCTCCTTGGTGTGGGAGAGTGTTTCCATATGTAGAAAGTCTAGAGTTCGAATCAAGCATGAGTAAAATATTTAAAGACATGAAAATGAGCGTTCGTAACAATCCCAGGGTTTTCTAGTCGGCATTCTTTCCAATTCTTCCTTCGAGAATACCTTTAGCCATTTATGGTAGCATTCAGGTACTAACTCTTCTAGAGTCTTCTCTTGGGGTTTAGGTGGCGCTTCTAGTGCGGCTCGTGCGTGGTAAGCTTCCCAGGCTTCTTCCTGTTCATCAGCTTCTTCTTCCTCCGTGATGCACACGCGTCTAGCATGTTGCCTCTGTTGGCACGAGGGGGGACAACGGGTCATTTCGACTGTGCCCTTCTGCCAATCTATCGTAGGGTTGTGGCGACGGAGCCACGTGTAGCCTAGTACCAGTGGTATGCTTCCCAACGTGGTAACTTCGGCTGTGATTCTTTCCATATGTCCTTGGAAATCAATCACTATCTCCACAGAGTGTGTGATGTTTCCCGCGGAGTTCTTCGTTCCGTCTACGTTGAATACGGGGATTGAGCGCGAGAGTTTCTTCATGGGAAGTGCTTGTTTCTCTGCCCATTTTTGGTCTATGAACACTTGGTTTGCACCACTGTCTAGCAGGGCTTCTACCTCGTGTAGACTTTTGGGGTTCGACCCGATTCGGATCGGTAGCTTTATTTCCCTTTTGAGATGTAGGGACCTCATCATGAGACCATCTAGGCCTTCCTTTTCTTGTTCAGCATACATTGCGGCTAGAACCCGCATGTCAATGCCTTCTGGTTTAGCTCTAACCTCTAGGATAGGCACAGGCTCTTCTTCATTCAGGGGCTCGAAGCCTTCCTGTAATAGATTAATGTGGCGGCTTTCGGCTAACCGCTTCCCTTTACCACTTCCTTTCGTGGGTTCCTCGGGTGCATCTGGTATAAAAATATCTACTTCGGCGAACTGAGTTCCTAGTTCCATCAGTTCGCCTTCCCTTTTCCCTTTTTGGAGAAGTGTGCACGTATCTCTGCGTACGACATCCCCTTTAGATCCGCCAGGGATCCTTCTTCTTTTTCGGCCGCTTTGGCCCCTTCAGTCTTGGCTTCCTCATCCCAGGAGGTCGCCCCTTCTGCCTTGGCAGCACGTGCTTGCCTGCCTGTTTTCTTCTTTGGGCAGGTCTCTTTATGGGCCCCCTGCCAGCCGCATTCTGGGCACTTGGGCTGGGGGTTCTTGCAGTCTTTGGCGAGGTGTCCAGCCTTGCCGCAAGCGTAGCATGCCCCTTTGCTTCCTCCGGGCGTAGAGGTGGCATTGACATTCCTGTCGTTGCCCTTTCCTTTTCCTTGCCCCTTCTTTTCCCAGGGGGTGTAGGATGCTGTGGCCATCTTGTAAGCCTCCAGCCTTGTTCCGATGATCTGGATGTTTTTGTAGGTGGATCCCAGATCCAGCCCTCTCATTCCCATCCGGAACATCTCCTTCTTTATCTCGTCGGAGACATTTTGTTCCAACAAGAAGACCGCGTGTCGGTCATCGCACCCTGATTGCCAGGCCAAGGTTTTAAACTTAGCCAGGAACGTGTATATGTCCTGACTCCCTTGCTTGTACCGGGAGATTTCTTTCATCGCCCAGTCTTTTTGTAGTACGGGCCGGAATAGACCCTCGATGTTCTCCACCAGCTTGGGCCAGACTACCATCTCTGACTCTCCGGCGGCAAGCTTGTTAAGCTCCATTTTTGCAAAATAGCTGCCTTTTACTCCTTTGAGGCGGGACAGCACCGTGAATGCCCAGTTAGGGCCGTGTATGAGGAATTGCCCCTCCGCGTGGGGGTCCTTGATGGCGAACTGCCTTGGATTGGCTTCCATCCAGGCCTTCATCTTTGTCCACCATTCTTCGAACTTTCCTTTTGAGCTGTCATATGACCCAGGGTCTGAGAAGATCTCGACCCGATTGCTTCCTGCTACTTCTGGAAGACTTGACCCGCCTGCTTGATTGGGTATCCCGGCCCAATTTCGCAAGCCCATGAATTCGCGAATCCTTTGATCCGCTTCGTTTGCTTTCTCGTTGGCCAGACGAGCTTCTTTGGCCAGGTCTGCGGCCAACAGTTCCGCGGTGTTGTGGTCTCTTTTTAGTTTTTCGATCTCGACCCTCATGGCTACGAGGAGGTCCGAGATCTGTTGGGTGTCAACGTTGCCTGCGGCGTTGACGAAGGGAACAAAGATATCTTCCTGTCCAGCAGACATTCTTTGTGTTGTGGGGCGGGGGAGGTGACGAGTTTATGGAGTTGAGCTAGCTTTGCTCGGTATACTCGTTGTGCTTCTTCTTCGTCGGCTTTAAACTCTGTTCGAAGATCTTTGCTTCCGACTTTTCTCTTAAGACGGAAGGGGAAGGGGGAATATGATATTGCCTTCACTTTAGTAATCTATGTGGGTGAAGGGGGACGTTGTGGGATATCCGCATGTGGGCTCTCTAAGCCGGGTCCGCGGTCGTAAGTAGGGTCACACGTAAAGTGGTCCCCTTCTTCTTTCAGCCCTGTCTAGCCTCTGCCGTTCAGGGTCTGCTTCGTAAACCCGTCAAGGTTGTGGGATGACTTCTCGCGGGGTGTGGAACCAGGGCTTCTTGATGGTTCTCACGCGGGGGCGCTCTTCCCAGTGAGCGGCTTCTTCTTCTATCAGTTGCGCGGCGACCTCTACTCCTATCAGCTCCCTCACGATTTCCCCTGTGTCGATTCCTCGGGGGACTAAGGTGTCGTTGGTGATACAACTCCTTGACTTAAAGAGTTGAATAAAGAGAAGTAGTTTAGCAAGCTGGAAAAGCTTGTCTTGGGAAGGATTGGACTCGAGGTATGATCCAAATGACCAAGTCTCTTAAGATGGGGATTCCACCTTAGAGCTTGGGGTTTATATATTTGTCTACGGTATATGTACATGTTTGGTAATAATATATAAAGGGAAATCATATGATGATAAGAAGGAATTACATGATTGGCTGATAAGCCGGCATACATCCTATTGGTAGATAAGAAAGGCATGAGGTATGACATCATAGATAAGAGATAAGAGGTCTAGAGCATATGTCATAGCACGTGACTGGTCACGTGACGAGTCTAGGCATAGATCATGTGATGGAAGTCATGTGACTTGAAGGCGAGAAAAAGTCTAAGTCATAAATGTCAGTGGTGAGAACATATTTCCTAATGCATAAAGTCGAGAGTTCGAATCAAGTGAAAAGCATACGATAAAATATAGGATTCATAACAGTTGGGGTCTCCCTCGAGGAACTCCTCGACGCGACCAGGGGTGCTATGAATATCAAAGGACTGGCTTCATCCTAAGATCGCCCTCGCTATCCTCTCTGCTGCTACTTCATCTGGGATATGCCCAACTCCCCAAGCTGGGCCTTCTTCTTCTTCTTCGACCTTTATTCCCACAGGCCGATCGTCTACCCTCTCTGCTGCACGTTCAAAAACGGCGCCTGAGCCCTGTCGCTGGAAGTGGCTGGTGCTCACTACGTCTGTGAGTATAGTCCTATACGAGATCCCCAATAGTTGTCTTACTACTAGGCTTGGTCTCGGTATCTTCTGACGACGAGGTACATGTTTCTTTTTGCTACGTAGGTAGTGGTGGGGCGTGTTCTTGCAAGGTGGGACCATGTGTCGGACCTTGAGGTAGTTTGAAAGTAGTGAAACACTCAGAGACTTAAGAGAGAAACAAAGGCTGGGTGGACCTCTGATTCTAGTAGGGAGGAGGGACTTGGTTATGAGGGGAAGTCCAAGACTTTCAAACTGAGGAGTTACCCTCAGTCGTCTTGGTTTATATATTGCTACATACTGTGTGTACATGTTTGTCCCTAAACACTAATTGGGACATCGTACCATGATAAGAGGAAATACATGATTGGATGATTACCGGATCATACCCTATTGGAGGATAAGCATATGATGTTATAGATAAGAGGTAAGGGTCTAGCCCTCATGAGTAAGCATAATTGTGTAAGTGAAGTCATGTGAGAAGTCACGTGACAAGGGTCACGTGATATGGAAAGAGAGCATACAACAAGTCCATTCTCCTTGACGTGGGAGGATGTTTCCATATGTAGACAGTCTAGAGTTCGAATCAAGCATGAGTAGAAATAATAAAAAGAGTGAAAAGAGCGTTCGTAACACCACCCCCTCTCTATGGTTGAGACTCTGAATCAACCTCAGCAGGTATGGTAACGTCATCATACAGGTTAAATATACCGAACCTATCGGCAAAGGCTGAGCGAGCTAGCGCTTTTGGGTTCAGTTCATGAAAACGGGCAAGTGCTTCTGCCACGTTTGTTAAATTAGAGGCGGGTTCCCAGGTTCTTTCTTCCTTGGAGTATCCCGACCAATGGATTAAATATTCCTTTCATTGGCCCTTCCAGCGAGCATCAACCACATGGTCCACTTCGTACTCGACTTCGAGATCGTCTGTGACAAGGACTGGACCAGGGTTGAATGTCGGTTGGCCGTCATAGTGGTATAGATAAGGTTTTACCCGTGATACATTTACCACAGGGTGAATACGCATAGTGCGTAGTAATTTCAGTTCAACTGTGTTATTCCCGACACATCGTGTGACTTTGAAGGGGCCCAGCCACTTCTCCGTCAGCTTTCTAGATTCCCTCGTCAACCGAAGGTTTTCTGTTGCTAAGAGTACCTCATCTCCGATGGTGTACTTCCTGGCTTCCGAACGGTGTTTGTCTGCTTGGATCTTCATCCAATCTCGAGCCTGCTCAAGATTGGCTCTAGTGGATTCTAATATTTTAGATATGTTATTTGCTAGTTCGTCGGCTGCTGGCGCCTTCGAAGAGCCGGGTTCTATCCCCATACGTGGTTCATAAGTCCGTGTGACTTCGAATGGGGTCTTTTGCGTTGAAGCCTGCTTCTTAGAATTATAACTGAACTGGGCTATGGGGAGCCAGTCCGCCCAGTCGTTTTGCTTCTCGTGACAGAAGGTACGGAGATACTGCTGGAGTTCTCTGATCATCCGTTCTGTTTGCCCATCCGTTTGTGGGTGAGAGGCCGTGGATAATTTAGGTTTGATTCCGAGGCGTTCCAATAGTCCCTTCATCACCTGTGACATGAACTGTGGGCCTCGGTCCGATACAATTGAACGTGGGATACCATGATTGGTCCACACGTTTGTTAAATAGAGTCGGGCTGTGTCTAGCGCAGTAACTAACTTCATGCAAGGGATAAACTCGACTTCCTTGCTGAATCGATCAACGACAACGAGGACCGAGTCATAATTACGGGAGGGTGGCAGATCTGTGAGGAAATCTGCGGATACGTCTATCCATGGTGTTGTGCTAAGCTCCAAGGGTTCGAGCTTGCCGGCTGGCGGCTTATTGCCCGTCTTCATTCTTTGACAGACATCACATCTAGTGATGTAGTCTTTTACATAACTAGCCATTCCTGGCCAGTCATAGAACCTTTGCAGAAGGCCTATCGTCTTTTCCTGACCGGGGTGTCCGGCGGAAGGGGTGTCGTGGCAGTTTGTTACCACATCTCGGCAGAGATCTACATCTGGTGGGACATAGATTTTGCCGTCTTTCCTCAGGATTGGGTCCATGAGGTCTTCGTCATAGCCCTGTTCATAGAGCTTCTGGACTTCTGATTCCTTCATCAGGAGTACAGCCTTCTTTATCCGTTCTAATAACTTATCGCCTTCATCTTGGATCAGGATGGTAGATCTGATCTGCTCCGGCGGAATAACTAAGACCTGCTTGTTATCGTCTTCTATTCCCTCCGCATGGTCTTCTCTGCGGGAGAGAGCATCGGCTTTTCCCATGGTAGCCCCAGCCTTGTGGCACCACACGTGGTTGAACCTTGATAAGTATTGTGCCCAGTGCGCTTGTCGTCAGTTGAGATCCTGTCTCACCATGAACCACTGTAGGTTCTGATGGTCGTTCCATATTTCAAATTGGAACCGAGCCCCTTCTAAATAATGCCTCCATGTTTCTAGAGTGCGAATAGCCGACAGAAGTTCTTTATCTGTGACTGGGTAGTTCCGCTCTTGATCATTCATGGAGTGTGAGTAATAAGCGACGGGATGCCACTTTTCCTCCTTTTGGATAGATAACACCGCGCCCGTTGTGTAGTCAGAGGCATCACATTCCAAACGGAATTGACAATCAATGTCGGGGAATGCCATGACCGGGGCGGTGGTGAACTTTTCTTTCAGCGTGTCAAACGCTTCTTGTTGTTTCTCACTCCACACGAAGGGAGTGTCCTTTTTGGTAAGGTCGTTCAACGGCCTTGCAATGGCGGCGTAGTCGGAGATGAATCACCGATAGAAGTTGGCTAACCCCAAGAAGCTTCTTACTCCTCGGAGATTCTTCGGCGCGGGCCACTCCAGAACCACTTTTACTTTGGTTTCATCCATGCGAACCCCATTGGTGCCGACAATCATGCCCAGGAACTCTACCTCTGTGGCATGAAACGTGCACTTTTCTGGTTTGATAAATAAGTCATTTTCTTCTAGGCGTGCCAAGACTCTTTTGACGATTGCCTCGTGTTCTTCCAGAGAGTTTGTCTTTGTAAATATCATGAGATCATTGATGTAGACCACGACGCAGTCGTCCATGTCAGCGAAGATCTCATTCATCATAGCTTGGAATGTCGCCGGGGAGTTGCAGAGTCCGAAGTACATGACCAAGGGTTCGTAAGCTCCTCTGAAACAGACAAACACCACTTTCCATTTGTCTCCTTCTTTGATGCGGACGTTGTTGTATCCCCAGCGAAGATCCATCTTTGTAAATAGTTTTGCCCCGTTTAATTTATCTACTAGCTGCGCGATCAACGGCAGCGGGTAGTTGTTTTTCACCGTGTGTTCGTTCAGGTACCTATAGTCCTGAACCATCCTTTTTCGGCCATCTTTCTTTGGCACGAAGAAGACTGGTGACGTTTGAGGGGACTTAGATGGGTGTATGTACCCTTTTCGTAATTGGTCATCGATGAAGCTCGAGACCTCTTCTTGCTCCGTCACAGACAGAGGTATGATCCTCCCCTTCTTTGGGTTGAATCCTTCTTTGAGATCTATGGCGTGATCCCTGAAACACTCGAAGACTTTTTAAGAGAGAAAAAAGGCTGGGTGGACCTCTGATTCTAGTAGGGAGGAGGGACTTGGTTATGAGGAGAAGTCCAAGACTTTCAAACTGAGGAGTTACCCTCAGTCGTCTTGGTTTATATATTGCTACATACTGTGTGTACATGTTTGTCCCTAAATACTAATTGGGACATCGTACCATGATAAGAGGAAATACATGATTGGGGGATAACCGGATCATACCCTATTGGAAGATAAGCATATGATGTCATAGATAAGAGATAAGGGTCTAGCCCTCGTGAGTAAGCATAATTGAGTAAGGAGAGTCATGTGAGAAGTCACGTGACAAGGGTCACGTGATATGGAAAGAGAGCATATGACAAATCCAATCTCCTTGGTGTGGGAGAGTGTTTCCATATGTAGAAAGTCTAGAGTTCGAATCAAGCATGAGTAAAATATTTAAAGACATGAAAATGAGCGTTCGTAACAGTTGGGCATATCTCAGATGAAGTAGCAGCAGAAAGGATAGCGAGGGCGATCTTAGGACGAAGCCAGTCCTTTGATATTCGTAGCACTCCCGGTCGCGTCGAGGAGTTCCCCGAGGAAGACCCCAACAACACCTTAGTCCCCTGAGGAATCGACACAGGGGAGATCGTGAGGGAGTTGATAGGAGTAGAGGTCGCCGCGCAACTGATAGAGGAAGAAGCCGCTCACTGGGAAGAGCGCCCCCGCGTGAGAACCATCAAGAAGCCCAGGTTCCACACCCCGTGAGAAGTCATCCCACGACCTCGACGGGTTTACGAAGCAGACCCTGAACGGCAGAGGCTAGACAGGGCTGAAAGAAGAAGAGGCCCACTTTACGTGCGGCCCTACCTACGACCGCGCACAAGGCTTAAAGAGCCCACCCGCGGATATCCCACCACCTCCCCCTTCACACACGTAGAATACTAAAAAAGTGAAGGCGATTTCATTTTCCCCTTTCCCCTTTCAGCTTAAGAGAAAAGTCGGAAATGAAGATCTTCGCGCGGAGTTCAAAGCCGACGAAGAAGAAGCACGACGAGTATACCGAGCGAAGCTAGCTCAATTACATAAACTCGTCACCTCCCCCGCCCCCCAACACAAAGAATGTCTGCTGGACAGGAAGATGTCTTTGTGCCCTTCGTCAATGCAGCAGGCGACATTGACACACAAGAAATCTCGGACCTCCTCGTGGCCATGAGGGTCGAGATAGTAAAGTTGAAGTGAGACCGCAACGCGGCGGAACTCTTGGCAGCAGACCTTGCCAAGGAAGCTCGTCTGGCCAACGAGAAGGCAAACGAAGCGGATCAAAGGATTCGCGAATTCATGGGCTTGTGAAATTGGGCAGGGATACCCCATCAAGCAGGCAGTTCAAGTCTTCCAGAAGTAGCAGGAAGCAATCGGGTCGAGATCTTCTCAGACCCTGGGTCATACGATGGCTCAAAAGGAAAGTTTGAAGAATGGTGGACAAAGATGAAGGCCTGAATGGAAGCCAATCCAAGGCAGTTCGCCATCAAGGACCCCCACGTGGAGGGGCAATTCCTCGTACACAGCCCTAACTGGGCATTTGCGGTGCTGTCCCGCCTCAAAGGAGTAAAAGGCAGCTATTTTGCAGAAATGGAGCTGAACAAGCTCGCCGCCGGGGAGTCAGAAATGGTAGTCTGGCCCAAGCTGGTGGAAAACATCGAGGGTCTATTCAGGCCCGTACTACAAAAGGACTGGGCGATGAAAGAGATCTCCCGGTACAAGCAAGGCAGCCAGGACATCTACACATTCCTGGCTAAATTTAGAACCTTGGCCTGGCAGTCAGGGTGTGATGACCGACACGCGGTCTTCTTGTTGGAGCAGAACGTCTCCGACGAGATCAAGAAAGAGATGTTCTGGATGGGAATGAGAGGGTTGGATCTGGGATCCACCTACAAGAACATCCAGATCATCGGAACAAGGCTGGAGGCTTACAAGATGGCCACAGCATCCTACACCCCCTGGGAAAAGAAGGGGCAAGGAAAAGGAAAGGGCAACGACAGGAATGTCAATGCCACCTCTACACCCGGAGGAAGCAAAGGGGCATGTTACGCTTGCGGCAAGGTTGGGCACCTCGCCAAAGACTGCAAGAACCCCCAGCCCAAATGCCCAGAGTGCGGCTGGCAGGGGGCCCACAAGGAAACCTGCCCAAAGAAGAAGACGGGCAGACAAGCACGTGCCACCAAGGCAGAAGGGGCGACCTCCTGGGACGAGGAAGCCAAAACGGAGGGGGCCAAAGCGGCCGAAAAGGAAGAAGGGTCCCTAGTGGATCTAAAGGGGATGTCGTACGTGGAGATATGCTCACACTTCTCCAAAAAGGGAAAAGGGAAGGCGAACTGATGGAACTAGGAACTCAGTTCGCCGGATTAGATATTTTTATACCAGATGAACCCGAGGAACCCACGAAGGAAAGTGGTAAAGGGAAGCGGTTAGCCGAAAGCCGCCACATTAATCTATTACAGGAAGGCTTCAAGCCCCTGAACGAAGAAGAGCCCGTGCCTATCCTAGAGGTGACATGCGGGTTCTAGCCGCAATGTATGCTGAACAAGAAAAGGAAGGCCTAGATGGTCTCATGATGAGGTCCCTACATCTCAAAAGGGAAATAAAGCTACCAATCTGAATCGGGTCGAACCCCAAAAGTCTACACGAGGTAGAAGCCCTGCTAGACAGTGGCGCAAACCAAGTGTTCATAGACCAAAAATGGGCAGAGAAGCAAGGCGTTCCAATGAAGAAGCTCTCACGCTCAATCCCCGTGTTCAATGTAGACGGAACAAAGAACTCCGCTGGCAACATCACACACTCCACGGAGATAGTGATCGACTTCCAGGGACACACGGAGAAAATGACGGCTGAAGTAACCACGCTGGGAAGTATACCACTGGTACTAGGCTATATGTGGCTCCGTCGCCACAACCCCACCATAGACTGGCAGAAAGGCACGGTTGAAATGACCCGTTGCCCACCCTCCTGCCAACAGAAGACACATGCTAGACGCATGTGCATCACGGAGGAAGAAGAAGCTGATGAACAGGAAGAAGCCTGGGAAGCTTACTACGCCCGTGCCGCGCTAGAAGCGCCACCTAAACCCCAAGAGAAGACTCTAGAAGAGTTAGTACCTGAATGCTACCACAAGTGGCTAAAGGTATTCTCGAAGGAAGAATCAGAAAGAATGCCGATTAGAAAACCCTGGGATCATGCTATAGATCTCAAAGACGGATTCAACCCAAAGAAGGGAAGGATCATACCTCTGTCTGTGACAGAACAAGAAGAGGTCTCGAGCTTCATCGATGACCAACTACGAAAAGGGTATATACGCCCATCTAAGTCCCCTCAAACGTCACCAGTGTTCTTCGTGCCAAAGAAGGATGGCCGAAAAAGGATGGTTCAGGATTACAGATACCTGAACGAACATACGGTGAAGAACAACTACCCACTGCCGCTCATCGCGCAACTGGTAGATAAATTAAATGGGGCAAAGCTATTTACGAAGATGGACCTACGCTGGGGATACAACAATGTCCGCATCAAAGAAGGAGATGAATGGAAGGCGGCATTTGTTTGCTTCAGAGGAGCCTACGAGCCCTTAGTCATGTACTTCAGCCTCTGCAACTCCCCAGCAACGTTCCAAGCTATGATGAATGAGATCTTCGCCGATATGGACGACTGCGTCGTGGTTTACA
>JBBPST010000600.1:0-10821 GCA_038093715.1 Austroboletus cf. mucosus | reverse complement strand
CACTCATGGCTCGATCAACCGAGCACCCTGCTCCAACTGCCAGGGAGCAAAGAATGTCCCCCCATGTGTAAGTGGCACAGGGGTAGCCTGCGCCAGGTGCCAGAGGATGCGCCTGAAGTGCTCCTGGGCTCAAGGTCGGAGCACGCCCTGCAAACAGGGCACCGTATCAGTGGAGATTAGGAGTAAGTGGTTCTCATTTTGCAAGTCCAGGCTAATCATGGGGCAAAACAGCGAGACCGACCCATGCATCTGCAAAAGCTGGGGCAAGCAAGGTCGCTGCTGCCATGATGGAATTGGAGTCTGAAGGTGCCGATGAAGAGCCAGAGGAGACCCCGGTGAAGGGTAAAGGCAAGGGAAAGGAGAGGGCGAGAGCGCCAAAGGGAACCAAGAGGGCCCTGGCAGAGCGGTCTTTGGCCCTCCACCTCCATGAGGTCCATTCCCGCCTGTACAAGGTGTGGGCTAACCTTAAGGCGCTCAAGGTTGAGCACATGCAGGTGATGGAGAAGATGGAGGACCTGGTTGCCAAGTTGGAGGAAATGGGGGTGTAAGTCCAGTAGTCCGATGTCCGGTAGTCCGGTAGTGTAAATAAAAATGTCTGTTCCAAAAAGAGTGAATCAATAAGAGAGAAAAGTGAATTGGTACACGATATAAAGGAGTAGTGAGATAAGAAAACAATTAAACTGACATCTGTATTCCGGACTTATAAGTCCGGACCGGTCTTTACAAGTCCAAATTGGTCTTGTGAGATTCCGCTCGACTTTTCTTCTTCAGGCTACTTTCTTCGTCTACGCCTACCAGGATCTGGTTCATCTGGCGGTAGTTTCAGTCTATCTGTGTTTTCGGTATGTGAGTGAAGGTGCACTGTCCCTTGCACGTTCGAAGTCTGAAATGATATATATAGGTGATTTTATATGTGGGGGACACGAGAAAGAGAAAAAGAGAGAGAGATAGGATATATTGACTGTTTTATTGAAATGTCTGTATAAACCTCCGGGAGTCCGGTGAAGGACCACCATAGGTCTGAGATACCTAGGCTTCATTTTCCGGTTAAGCTCCTTTTCGATGCTCATATTCCGGACTAATACGAGACTGCCAGGCTGGAAATTGAAGTCCTTGATTTGATTCTTGAAGGCAGCCTTGAAGTGTTTGATGGAATCGAATCAGGCTTTCTGGACTCGGTCTCGTATGGAGTCCAGATCGTCCCGACACTTTTGGAGCTGATGGGCTCTCCAAGCAATAAGTCTGGCCAGGGATAAAGGATCGGTCTCCGGGGCAGGAACAAGGAAAGTAGCTTCGGCGAGGTCGAATGGAAAGAGGGGCTTGATGCCATGGACCATAAAGTATGGTGAAAGACCGGTCAATCGGACTATGGTAACCCGCTTGGACCAGAAGACCAAGTGAGCTGCAAGATGCCAGCGAGTCTCCCCCCCCTGGGAAGTTTTGACGATGGCCTCCCAGACATCATAATGTCGGCATTCAACAATGCCATTCACCTGGGAGTTTTAGGGGGAGATGTGGATATGCCGAATGCTATACCAGTCAGTCAGGACATCAAGTGCCTGAACAAAGGCTGGCCCATTGTCTGTGACAATTTCAGCTAGAGGGCCCCAACTACAGAGGATCTCTTTGAAGATGAATGATGCCAAAGCAGCACCATTCTCTGAGCAGAGCATGCACCATTCCAGATATGACGTCAGTGCACACCGGGCCTGGACTATATATCTATATCCACCCGATTTGGGCATCAGCATGGTATCCAGATGAGCCTTTCGGAATAGGCCACCAATAACCAGAACGAGAGGGGGAATATGGAATCGATTCGTCTGACGAATTTGACATTCGTGACAAGTCCGAACAAACCATTTGACAACGTCGACCAACATAGGCCACCAGAATCAGAGCAGCAGACGAGTCCAGACTGTGAAGACACCTTTGTGCCTGAGGTCATTGTGCGCCTCCTTGATCAGTTTGTACTGCCGGTACTCCAGGACAACCATTTGATGGCGTCCATGCAGTTCTCTACGCCACAAACAACCATTGAGAAGGAAGAACTTCGTCGCCGAGTTGACAAAGGATTGGAATTCCGCATCTGAAATGTTAGCGGGGCAAATGCGAGATTCAAGGAAATGCTGAATGAGGGCTATGCGGGCCTCTCTGGCTATGGCCTTGGGAGACCGAGATATTGTTGGGGAGACCAGACTTAAGTCCGGTGTAGGTTCTGGTGAGGGAGAAGACAAAGAGAAGACCGATCGAAAAGTTAACAGTGGAATGGTTATAGTAGAAGGGGATATAGCATCTATAGCAGGGGAGGAAGAGTAGATTGGGGGGTGACATGTAAGACCGGTCGAAAACCAGTTTGAAAGTCTGGTGTATGAAGCAGGTGCAGGGGAATGGAAGATGCGATCATTTAGCAATGTAATCGAAAATGTATAAGAGTCATCAAGCCAATCCTTGATGTCATTGTCTTTCAGAGGATCGTGATCGGATGGTGGACGATGAGAAAGACCATCGGGCCTGGAATGTCGGTCTGCTGGAATATGGCGCAATTCAAAGTGAAAGAGAAGAATACCCACGATCCAACAGTTAATGGTTGCATTGGGCTGTAAGTCCGGATTGTTGATCATGCCCTTAACATACTTGGCATCCATTTCCACTGTAAGGTTAGTAACTCCGAAAATGAAAACTCGGACTGAGTGCAGGGCTCTGAATAGTCCATAGAGCTCTAGCTTCACCTAGAAGTAGCGACTTTCCACCTCAGTCAGGCTTATAGACCCGAACCAATTCGGATAGCACTTTCCATCGGTACCCTCTTGTGAAAGGATGAAGCTGACAGCGATATATGAGGTGTCAACAGCAAGGACAACCTCCCGACCAGACTTGTAGTCCAAACGTTGGAGCGCAGGAGACCGGACTATCTCATCCTTCAGACAGTCCATAGCCTCCCTCTGGGCATCCCCCCAGTCGAAGGGAACACCCTTTCGGGTCAGATGAATGAGTGGGCGAGCGATGAAAGCAAAATTGCGAATAAATATGTGTACCACTCCATAGGTTCCTAGGAATCCTCGGACATGTGTCAGATTCATGCACTCCGGCCAGTCCTTAATCTTTTGGACCTTGGCCTTGTGAGGAATGCGACCCTCAAAGGTGCACTTGTGCCCGACAATTGTTGCTTCTGGGGCAGCAAGCACAAACTTCTTCGCGGAGACCATAGCATTGACATTCTGAAGTCGTTGGAGTATTCTGTGAATGACAGTTAGATGTTCCCAAATGAATCTCCGGATACCTGGGTTGTCCCCAATGGTCTCATAAGTCCTGTCCAGACTTTGATACCTGGAATCTCCAGACCTCACCGGAAGATCATTGATGAAGGGCATGGTGTGGTGAGGAATCTCATCCTACAAAATAAAAGCCATATCAGCCTGATAAATCTGTACTGCATTAGTATGACCCATTGGGAGAGTAGTGAGATGATATGGGCCAAGTGGACTATTGAAAGTTGTCATGTCCCAGGAGTCCACATGCAGCAGCCTTTGGTCGTATCCAGCAAACAAATCCATCATATCATAGACAGCACTTCCGCCGAAGGATTCTGCCAGGTGCTCGACAAAGGGAGGGACTGATGAATCCCAGATAGTAACTGCATTCAGGGGTTGGAGGTCATGGACAAGCCAGAGTGACTTCCCATCTTGCTTGAGAACACAAAACCAGCATGAACAGTATGCAGCAGCAGATGGTTCATGTTACGCTTGGCCTGGGTAAGGTCAAGAGTAGCTGCAAAAGGTGGTCGAGGGTTCAAGGGAGCTACAGATCTGTGAGGACTCTCGTAGGTTCAAAGGGGATGTGGTTCCGTGTGGACACTCGACATCAATCAAAGGCAAGTCAGGGATCCCAGAGGGACTCTCACTGACAGTCAAGGGAGCAGCAGGAGACACCTGCTAGTTCAAGGGAAATCAAGGGAGCACCCACTCAATAGTAGGGTGAGGACTAAGGGACCAAGGACAATCAATGTAAGAGGTAGATTGCGGAGGTCAAAGTTAAGGGATACATTGAGGGTATCTAGGGTTTATATAGAGAAGAACCAAGTTAAGGGTAGGTTGGAATAGAGAAGATATGTCAGCGATGGAATGCGATGGAATTGTGAAGAAGCAGACATATTATGGATGGTAAGTAAGCATGCATGAGTAATGCATGAGTAAGAAAAAAGGTATGTGTCAGCATCTTGGTAATACAACTGTAGGTGAGTCATACTAAATAGGTAAGCAAAGATGACAAAGCAGTGAGGTGGGAAGAAAAGAAATAGGAGTCCATTAAGTCGTAACATTACCCCCCTTGTGCAATCAAATCCTCGATGAAGATCAAGGTGAGCCACATGGGGAGCTGGTGATGTTACCCCAGCCAGTACCATTGATGATTGAGTCATCATAATCATAATCCTCTTCCAGGGGGGGGAGTGGGTATTCAGGGATGGGAATGACGGTAAACTGTACTGTGAGGTTGGATGGGAAGGGGACAAGAGCCAGAACTCAAGGACCTAGAGGAGCGAGAGGACCTATAGGAGACGGGAGATGACGGGGAAGGAGAAACAAGAGGTGCGGGGAAGCGACGACAGGAGGAACAGATTCCCCTGGGGCTGGGCGGTGGCAGTATGGGCATTCGTACATAGTGCAATAGACTCAAGTATGCCCTAGTCATCTACAGACAAAACAAGACTCATGGTAGCGAGGGTGGTTGGATGCGAGAGTAGTAGAGCCATTGTTGCCAGTCCAGTAGTTTTCAGCACGTTCCAAGGCAGTGACTTCCTCAAGAGCAAGAGGAGATGAGGAGGCAGAGGGAGTGGTTGCCATAGACGTGGTTGGAAAGGGGAGGTTTAGTTCTCGCACGTATCACGAGACATCGTCTAGAAAATCGGTCATCTCTAGTTGGTGCATGAGTTGCACAAGGTCTTCCTTCATAGATCATTGGAGGTTGTGGAGGAGGAGGTTCCTCAAGGCTTCGCTGGCATAGGGGGGAGAGTTCTGGGCAATAAGGCTCAAGTGGGAGTTGGTGAGGAAGATTCGGTAGAGGAGGAGAAATGGGGAGTTCATGTCGGTGTATGCATCTATGGTAGCAGCGTGGTGGCGGTTTCAGAGGATGTGAATTGTGTCAAGGACTTGACTGTCAGGGAGGGGTTCTGGGCGAAGAGGAAGAGCAAGAGGGGGAATGGGAATGGACGAGATGGGACAAGCAGAAAGTCTTTCTGCGAGGGGGATGGTGGCAATGGATGTGGGGGGTACTGGGGGAATATATGTTGAGGGAGAGAGGTATTCCTCATTGTTGGCTGTGGTGTTCCAACCAGTTTTGACAATGTCGGAGGAGGTATCCTTGACGAGGGGGGTGCGGTTTTCAACAGGAGAGGAGGTAGGACCGATGGACATGTTGGAGAGGAATATGCGGTTGATCTGAGGGAATGCAGAAGGATGACATTGTTTATAGTCCTTGAGTGCGGACTTTGAATGAGATAAGTTCCTTTCAGATTCCCAAGAGTCTTCTTCTGCCGTATATCCTTTCCATCGGATCAGGAAGGAACAGGAGGACGGAGGTCTGCGGTGTCATAATATCTTCTCAATTTCATACTCCTCTTCTCTGTTGATAAGGTCAGGTGGAGGGGAAGGGAAGTTCGGACCATGTACAGGGTTTTTGCGATAGGGGGATAAGAGAGAAGCATGAAAGACCGGGTGGATCTTCCAGGTATGTGAAAGTTAGAGTTCATAGGTGATAGGGGATAAGACCTTTGTGATAAGGAAAGGTCCTTCTCTTTTCGAAGCAAACTTAGGATCAGCAACCCATCGTTTCAAGTTTTGGGCTTCTAGCCAGATTTTGTCTCCTTTGGTAAAAGGGGTGAAGGAGTGGTGAGTTTGGGATGCCATGACTTGTCATGCAAGTTCATGGGAGGCTAGTGCTTTGTTTTGTGCGGCAGTGAGGGATCTCAAGTGTGTTTCTAAGACAGGGATGTTGGAATCAGGTATGATCAGGGGAAGGGCATGGGGTTTGTATCCCATCATGAGATAGAATGGAGTCTGTCCAGTGACAGAGTGGGTTTGGTGGTTATGGGCAAATTCGGTGTGGGGAATGAGGTCGGACCAAGACATGGGATTACTTCTGCAGAAGATGTGGAGATAGGTTTCCACTTCTTGGTTTACTCGTTCAGTTTCGCTGTCAGTCTGTGGATGGTAGGCGGTGGAGAGGGCAAGGGAGTATCCAAGAGCTTTTCCAAGTTCTTTGGCAAAGGAAGAGGTGAATTAGGGACCTCGATCGGAGATGATTTTGTTGTATAGTCCAAATCTGAGGTAGACTTTGTGGAAAAAGAGTGTGGTGACTCCTTCAATGGTAATGGTTTTCTTAGTGGGGCAAAGAATTACCCCCTTTGTAAGTCCATGGTCGACCACAACCAAGAGAGTATCAAAGCCCGAGGAGGAGGGAAGGTCGGTAATCAGATCGCAAGAGATCTGTTGGAAGGGTCGGATGCAGGTGGATTTGATGGGGGTGAGGGGGGGTACCGTGGGGTGTGTGTTGGCCTTATTCTGTTGACAGGGGGCACAACCTTCAACGTATTTGCATATGTATTGCGCTAGACCAGGCCACCAAAACTCAGCAGCGACAAGCTGACGGGTTTTGAGATATCCGGGGTGGCCGGCTGTGGAGTGGTCGTGACATCATTGGAGTATAGAACGTCGAAGGGTGTTGTCAGCAGGAATGTAGACACGTCCTTGATAGGTGAGGACTCCAGAAGTAAATTGCCAGTCGGAGAGTCGGGAGCGGAATGCAGGGGGAATCATTCCATCGAAGGATTGAAGTATTTTTGTGACAATAGAGTCATCCTTAGAGTGGGAGGCGATAAGATTGTGGAGGGTGAGGTCGATGGAATAAATAAAAAAGGAGGGGGGGAGGAGTATTACTCCGTCGTTATTCCCTTCTGGGGAAGCAAGGTCGGGGTGATGCGATAGAGTGTCAGGGCCTGCAAGGTTTTTTCCAGGTATATGTACCATGGTGAGATCAAAGTTGGCAAGGTTGAGGAGCCATCGAGCTTGTCGGCAGTTCAAGGTTTGGGCTGACCAGAAGTAGGTCAGGTTCTTGTGGTCAGTGAAGACCTGGATCAGGTGGGAGGCGCCGTGGAGATAATGTCTCCAGGCTTTCAGGGCTCAGATGATTGCAAGGAGTTTGCGATCATAGATGTCGTAATTCCGTTCTGTGGGGGAGAGGAAACTGGAGAGGTAGGAGCACGGGTGCCAATCACCATTAGTATCTGTTTGAAGGAGGATTGCTCCAGTGGCAAACTTGGAGGTGTCAGTGGCAATGGCGAATGTGGCTGAGAGGTCAGGGAGGCGAAGGACAGGTTTCAAAAGGAAGAATGATTTCAGGTTGTCGAACGATGTTTGACAAGAGTCACTCCACTGCCACGGAGAGGTTTTCTTTGTGAGGTCTATGAGGGGTCAGGTGATGTGGGAGTAGTCAGGGATGAAATGTCAGTAGAAATTTGCAAATCCAAGGAAAGATTGAACATCTCTGAGTTTCTGGGGAGTAGGCCAGGATGCGATACCATCAATCTTGACAGGATCCATGGCAAGCTGGCCTGGTTTGACAATCATACCCAGATACTCAACTTCAGGGGATGCGAATTTGCATTTCTCGAGTTTGAGGTGAAGGTCAAGTTCCTTCATTCATTGGAGGATGCACTTTGTCCGTTCAGTGTGTGTCTTCTCATCAGGGGATAAGATGAGGAGGTCGTCCATGTAAATGACAAGCCAGCCTTCAGCGATCATATCGTGGAAGAAATCGTTCATAAACCGTTGGAAGGTGGCGGGGAAGTTGGTGAGACCGAAGAACATGACGGTCGGTTCGAAGAGGCCTTTGTGGGTGATGAAGGCTGCCTTCCATTGGTGGCCATCCTTGATACGTACATTGTTGTATCCCCATCAGACATCAAACTTGGTAAAGAGTTTGGCGTTTTTGAGTTTGTCGATGAGGTCAGAGACGAGGGGGAGGGGGTATGCATCGTGGACAGTATGTTTGTTGACATAGTGATAGTCCTGGCATGGACGGAGGCTGCCATCCTTCTTTTTGACAAAGAAGAAGGGGAAGGCTTGGGGGGAGTTCGAGGGATGGATCTTTCCACTTTTGAGATTCTCATCGAGGAATGCCTTAGTAGCAGTTCTCTCATCCGGGGAGAGGAGATAGATTTTTCCGACTTTCGGGGAAAATGAGTCGTTCAGATTGATTTTGTGGTCATAGGGTCAAGAGGGGGGTATGTGTTCGGTGGCTTCTTTAGAGAAGACTGAAGCGTAATCAGAGTATTCTGGTGGTAGAGTGGTCTTGGGTTTAGCGAGTTCTGCTGCCATGGCAAGTTCTGTGGCAGTGGTGAGTTTAGCAATTCGAGGGTCGCCCAGGGGAATGTGTCGGAATCCTATCCGCATGATGCGGTGGAGCTTTCGGTTGTTGATAGCATGAATCAGGTAATCTCGTTCTGGTTCGTAGTCAAGGTATTTGCAAAGTCGAGCATCACAGACAGAATTGATGTTGATGTGTCAAGGGGGTTGTGGAGAGAGTCGGTATTGTTGAAAACGAGTCTTGAAGTGTCAGAGGTCCTCGTTATGGAGAGAGTTGAGTTCTTTGGATTGGTCGGTGGACTCCTCAATAGAGATGGTCTGAGCGGACCAGTTGATGGAGGGGTTGACATCCTTGAGCCAGGGAAGACCTGGGATGATGTTTTGATGGTCACAGTCCATCACGTAGAGTGTGACTTTGTGGGCAAGTCCTTGGACAGAGATGAAGAGCTCAGAGGTGAAACGAACACCTCCTTTGGTCGTGAGTTGTTCATTGACATTGATGATGTGGAGAGGAGAGGAGAGTCGGGTGGTGGGGAGTTGGTGCTTCTTTACAAAAGCCCAATCTATGCAGGAAACATCTGTTCCACTATCAATGAGAGCAGTGGTGTCGACAGTTTTCAAGGTGTGCGAGGGTACGATGAGTTGAAGAGGAATCAGCATTGTATTGGGAATAGTAGGTACAGTTACAGTGGCACATTGTCTAGGAGCTTCTCACATCGATCGAGGGCTCCGTTTCAAAAATCCTTGGTGAAGTTCACTTGGTTGACTTCCAGATCATCCTCCTCGTCCTTGGTGATTTCTTGGACTTTTGTGCATTTCTTAGGTTGGGTGGTTGAGAAGGTCGGACACAAGTTGGTGCAGTGTCCTTTCTGCCTATAGCGGAAGCAGAGACCTTCTTTGAAGCAGTGTTCACGCTCTTCATCAGTGAGTCGAGAGGGATGAGAGATGAAATCTATGTCCATGGCATTGGGGTCATGCTCTTTGGGCGTGTTCAAGGTGGTGAAGTGTTGCTAGGGGAGGGAGTGTTGTCGTTGGTTAGCAACGTCCTTAGCCAGGTACCATTGGTTCTGGAATAAGATCGCCTTTTCATACCATTTGGCAATGGTGGTGGGTATGGTTTCCATGGACAGGATGCGTTCCATGAGGCAGGTGGGGAGACCTGCTCGATAACACGAGATTAGGACTTGTTCATCAACGATGGCAAAGAGTTGGACGTTGTTTTGGAATTGGAAGTTGTACCTGAGGAGCACCACTCTCCAAGTTTCCTTTGCTTCCTTGGAAGCTTGGTGTGTCTGGAGCCAGATGATGGCATTGTTCCGAGACTCCTGGTGTTCAAAGTTGGCATTGAATGCTTTGATGAAGTCCTCTATTGTCCCAAAGGTAGGGGGAGAGGTCGAGAGACATTTGCTGTGGTAGAGAGCAGCCCAAGATTGTGCAGAGCCTTTTGTCATGAAGGAGAGGGCAAAGATAACCTTCTTTGCATTGGAAGTGTAGATATGTTCATTGATAATCAGGTAGGTTTGGACTGTCTCGAGCCAAGCTTTGGCTTTAGAGAACAACCCGTCAAAAGCGGAGGGGGAGGCAATTCTGAGCACAGTGAGCTTGGTGGTGGTACTTCCAGACATGGCTGGTGGAAACCCAAATGGTGATTGGGGTCAAGTGAAAGTGGATGGGGATGGTGGGGTCAGAGGTCTGGGAATATTCAAGCTATGCGCTAGGTGATGAGCAAGGTCAAGGTTGTGAGATGGACCAGGGATTAGGATATCCTTGTCAAGAGAATCAGTGGCAGGGTGTTCTTCCGAGTCAGAGACGTTGGTGGGTTTAGGTGATGGTTCCCCTGTATGATCGGTTATCGATACAGGGTCTAGGATTCTGGGGGTGTCTATGCGAAATGGTGGCGATACATGATGGTAGCCGATCAAGAGTAACTTTGACCTTTTGTTATGCTTGGCCTGGGTAAGGTCAAGAGTAGCCGCAAAAGATGGTTGAGAATTCAAGGGAGCTACAGATCCGTGTGGACTCTTGTAGGTTCAAAGGGGATGTGGTTCCATGTGGACACTCGACATTGATCAAAGGCAAGTCAGGGATCCCAGAGGGACTCTCACTGACAGTCAAGGGAGCAGCAGGAGACACCTGCTGGTTCAAGGGGAATCAAGGGAGCACCCACTCAATAGTAGGGTGAGGACTGAGGGACCAAGGACAATCAATGTAAGAGGTAGATTGTGGAGGTCAAAGTTAAGGGATATATTGAGGGTATCTAGGGTTTATATAGAGAGGAACCAAGTTAAGGGTAGGTCAGAATGAAGATGATATGTCAGCAATGGAATGCAATGAAATCGCGAAGAAGCGGACATATTATGGATGGTAAGTAAACATGCATGAGTAATACATGAGTAAGAAAAAGTGATGCATCAGCATCTTGGTAATACAACTGTAAGTGAGTCATACTAAATAGGTA
>JBBPST010000597.1:0-10889 GCA_038093715.1 Austroboletus cf. mucosus | reverse complement strand
GTAACTGGTGGGTAGGTTCATCCCTTCTAGCCATACTTTGTCCCCTGTTTTCCAAGGTGTGAAGGATTTGTGGTGTCGGTTTGCCATTATAGTTCTACTTCTTTCATGTGCTGCTAAGGCTTCATCTCTTGCTTTTTTCAATTGGGTCATTCTTTCCTCTAGTGCTGGTACAAAGGTTTTGCCAATCTTGGGATAGGCTCTTGGTTCATAGCCCATCATCAGTTTAAATGGTGACTGTTTGGTGAAGGAGTGCACTACCGAGTTGTGATGGAACTCTGCCATCGGAAGGAGCTCTGCCCATTTATGGTTGTCTTGGGAGCAGAAGAGCCTTAGATATGTTTCTAGTTCCTGGTTTACTCGTTCGGTTTCTCCATCTGTCTGAGGATAATATGTGGATGACAGTGCCAGACCGTATTGCAGTAGCTTTGCCAATTCCTTTGCGAAGATAGAGGTGAATTGGGGACCTTTGTCCAAGATGCATTTGTCATGTAGGCCAAAACGTGGGAAAACACAGGTGTAAAATAGCTTGGCAACTCCTTGCGCAGTGATTTTCTTGCTACAAGGACAGAAGATTACCCCCTTTGTAAGCCCATGGTCAACCACGATTATGATGGAATCAAATCCCTGAGATAGTGGTAGTCCAGTGATGAGATCCACAGAGATCTGCTGGAATGGCTAGGTGCAATTAGATGTGATGGGCATCAGTGGCAGTGTCGTGGGGTGTGTGTTAACCTTGTTGGCCTAGCAAATGGCACAGCCAGAGATATATCTGCGGATAAAGGTAGCCATTCCCGGCCACCAGTAGTCTTTTTCAAGGAGGGAGAGTGTGCAAAATTGTCCAGCATGTCCTCCTGCAAGGGAGGAGTGTATGGATGAAACCAACGAGTGTTGTGCGTCCTCTGGGATGTAGAGTTGTCCTTTGAAGTACAGATTTCCTTCAAAGTATGCCCAGTTTGAAAGCAGTGAACATGGGAGAGGAATTTTGTTCTGGTACATTCCTTTCAGTGCTGTCAGCACAAAGGGGTCAGTTGCAGTTGATTGGTCTATCTTCTCTTTTAGGGCTACATCCAGTGATCGTACGAACAGATCATCCGAGAGGAGGGTCACCAAGTTGTTGTCTTCCGTGGTGTCCACCTCTTCTTTCCGGGATAGGGTGTCAGCTGGTTCCAGGGACATGGGTAAAAGTGAGGTCAAAATCCTGTAAGAACATTTGCCAGTGGGCATGTCTTCTACTTAGTTTCCTGGGGTTGCAGAAATAGGTGAGGTTTTTGAGATCTGTGAGGATTTCGACAGGATGTGTTGCTCCAAGGAGGTAATGTCTCCAGTCTTCCAGGGCGAAGACTACTGCCAGTAATTCTCGGTCATAGATATCATAGTTCCGCTCAGTTTTGGAGAGAGTGGAGGATTGGTAGGAGCATGGGTGAAGGTCTCCATTAGTGTCTTTTTGCATTAATACCCCTCCTGTTGCAGTGAGGGATGCATCGGTCATCACAAAATACTGTTTTGTTGGATCAGGGATTTTGAGCACAGATTAGGTAGAGAAGATTTCTTTCATCTCATTGAAGGCTCGCTGCCTTCTTCTTGTCCACAGCCATTGTTCTTTCTTTTTGGTGAGTTCTACCATTGGTTGTACTTTCTGGGAGAAATTGGAAATGAATCTTCAGTAGAAGTTGCAAAATCCTAGGAAAGATCGAACTTGTTTGACGTTTCCTGGACTGATCCAATCTTTTATTGCGGAGAGTTTGGTTGGATCCATTGCTATTTCTCCTGGTCGTACAACCAGTCCTAGATAGTCTATGCTGGATTGGTCAAAGGAGCATTTTTCTATTTTGGCAGAAAGTCCTAGTTCTCTGAGTCGTTGCAGGACTTTGAGAGTTCGTTCCATATGGACTGTTGGATTGGCAGAATGTATTGCCAGATCATCCATATAAACTATAAGCCACCCTTCAGCGATGTAGTCTCCGAAGGCGTCATCCATGAAGACCTGGAAGGTGGCAGGGGAATTGCATAGTTCAAAGAACATAACTGTGGGTTCGAGGAGTCCCATTGGTGTGATGAAGGCAGCCTTCCATCTGTCCTCTGGCTTTATAAGGATGTTGTTGTATCCCCATCTTATGTCTAGTTTGATGAAGACAGTGGATCCTTTGAGTTTGTCTACTAACTCAGAGATCAGGGGAAGGGGGTAGGCATTCTTGACTGTATGTTCATTTAGATATTTGTAGTCCTGGCATGGTCTCAACTTTCCATCCTTTTTGGCAACAAAGAAGAATGGTGCTGCTTAGGGGGATTTTGAAGGCTGTATTTTCCCGTTGGCTAGGTGTTTTTTTACCAACTTTTTGCACGCTTCTTGCTCAGGCAGGGATAGTGGGTATGTTTTGGCTCATTTTGGGGTGAAGGTGTCTTTTAGGTTTATAGCATAATCATAGGATCTTGAGGGGGGGAGTTGATCCATCTTTCCTTTCTCGAACACATCTTGGTATTCTTTGTATGCCTTTGGTAGGTTTTTTACTTCTTTCTCCTTTTGTGCTTCTAGCACAGTGGATATGGTGGTTCTTCTTACTTCTTCCACCTCGTATCTTCGGTTATACCTAGTATGGGTTTTGTAGTCTTCATGGAATCCTAAATATCTTAGGAGGTACCATTGGTCAACAGCCTCCTTGCTATCTCTTCGAGGTCTCTTTTCTTGTCCAGTGATGGTTACTTCTCCAGTGGCCCAGTTTATAATAGGATTTTGTTGTCGAAGCCAAGTCATTTCAAGGATGATGTTTTCTTTGCAGGTGGGGAGTATCAGGAAAGTCTGATTTTCTTCTATCCCATTGATCCACAGGGATAGCTTAGTTTTATATCGGATCATTCCTGCCTTGTTGTTAGATCCATTTGCATTCACGGCAAGTAGTGGTTTGGGGAGTTTTTCCAATGGGTAGTTGTTTCTTTTGGCAAAGTGGAGGTTGATAAATGATCCAGTGGCTCCACAATCGATAAGGGCTGTCATGGTTTCAACACTTTTTCCTTCTGTAGTGGACAGAAAAACTGAAATAGATATAGATTTCTCATCATTAGATACCAGTACAGAGGAATAGTTTGGAGTGCAAGACGTCAATTCTTGGCTCCTTCTTAAAAACCCTAATATAAAACATCTTTGGTTTCTACACTTGCAATAGTTTCTCCTTCATCATCCTTGAAGCATTGTTTGAGGATCCTTAGTACCTCGTCTTTTGGGATGTTTTGAGCTCCCAATTGTTGCACATACTTTGACATTTCATCTTTCTGTTTAACCTCGAGAGTTCTTGTTCTAGCTGGGTTGCTCTATTCTTTTGGAAGTGGGTTCCTTCCTTTTCTTGAGTGTTTCTTTGCGAAGCATCCAACCTTGTCGCATATGAAGCATCTTCTTTCCCTGATTTGCTTTGCTTTCTTGTCCCAGCATTCCTTTCTATTCCTTGTATGGATGCTATTGACATCCATTGCATCTGGGTCTCTTTGAGAGATCCTTCCTTGCTTGATGCTTCTTATTCTGTCGTCCTGCCTGGAGTGCCTTGTAGCTTTCTCCATCCATCCATCTACTGTTTCTGGTTCCTTTTCTCCTCCAATAATTTTGTGGACCAAGTGATTGGCCAGTCCCCTCATGTAGTATTCGATGAGGGATGGTTGATCTGAAAGCCTGGCTTTGCTCATGAGGAGTCGGAAGTCTGTGTTGTAGCAGTCTATTGCATCAAGCCCTGTCCCTTTCATTCTTAGGTAGTGTAGTTTGCTCCTGGCATCTGCAGTGGTTTCCTTGTGAGAGAAGGCTTGTTGGAATTGTTTGATGAATTCCTTCCAGTTCTCTGCCTTGAAAACCCCTTCATGGATGTCTCTTAATTTCATTTCCACATGCTGCCTTCCCCGACCTTCTGTCATCCTGTTTAGGATAGTTAAGATCTTTTGTTCATCATTGTATAAGGTGGGGTTCATCTTGAAGTACACATCCATAGCGTAGATCCAATATTCTGCTGTCTCCGCTTTCCCATTGAAGGGTTCTGGAAGACCAGCTCTTTGTTCTGTGTCCCTTGAGCTACTCATTGTGTTGGTAGTCTCTTCTGGTTCATGATACACTTCTATAGGTTCCTCCTGGTGGAGTACTTCGCTTGGCTCTTGTTGAGAGGGTACAGTGGATAAGGGAGGGTTCTGAGATAGTGATGGTCGTCTTCTTCCAAAGCAAGGGGAGGAGGTGGTGTCCCAACTTCCTGGTGCTCTGCTTCCCTCATTCTGGGCGATGGTCTCAGAAGTCCTTTGTAGTCTCTCTTGTTCTCTGTAATAGGCCTCATCTTTGTCTGATAGGGGAACTCCAAATCATCTGGAAATGTTGGGCAACAAGCTAATAGAAGTAATGCCAAGGGCACCCTCTGAGTTTACAGAAGAACTGATGTTCTAGTCAATGAGCAGGTAGAATGACATTCCTTCTGAGGAAGGCTGCTTGTTCCTTAGTGATGCGGAGTTCCTTGAGGATCTGTTGCTGGACGTAGATGAGGGAGGATAGTTCCAGGGTGGGCAATCCTTCTACACAGGGGTAGGGATGAATAAAGAGCTAGATCTTTTGTTATGCTTTTGGTTATTGTGCACAACTTAGGACAGAACACATAGTGTGCAGTCCTTTCTGATAGCTATAGAGTGTCCTCTGTGGTGACACTAAGTCCAATGGATATAGGGGTCTCAAACACATTACATGAATTGCATAGATCTAGCTGGGGAGTATTGTACATGGCACTGGGATATATATATGAAGTACTAATGCTGTGGTCATAGGAATACTCACCCCAAGAGAGAGATAGGCTGTGGAAAGCAGTGTCCATCAGGAAAGCGATACTGCACAGATCTAGCTGCGCAATGATAATCAAAGAACCTGTACATACGGGAAGGCAGTTCTACTGTGGACTGATGATCAAAGAAGCAATGAAGGGAATTGATCATCAAAAGGAAGTGAAAAAGGAATAGATAAAATCATCCTCAAAGGAGGCAAAGACCATAAACAAAAGGGAAAGATAGTCTGATCAATGCAGAGAGGTGGAATTTGTAATAGTTGTCCAATCAACAGGAGTGGGTAGTTGTTTTTCACCATATGCTCATTTAGGTATCGGTAGTCCTGTACCATTCTTTTTCGGCCATTCTTTTTCAGCACAAAGAACACTGGTGATGTCTGAGGGGATTTTGATGGGCGAATGTAGCCCTTACATAGCTGGTTGTCTATAAATGCTGAGACTTCCTCCTGTTCGGTGACAGAGAGGGGAATGATTCTTCCTTTCTTAGGTTGGAACATGTCTTTGAGGTCTACAGCATGGTCCCAGGGTTCTCTAATCAGCATTCGTTCTGATTCTTTCTTGGAGAAGGTTTTTATCCATTTGTGATAAACTTTTGGTACCAACTCCTCGGGTGTCTCTTTCTTTGGAATGGGTGCCTTGAGCACGGTGTGGAGACTGGTACACTGCTACATGTATATCCCTTCTTTATCACCCCTTTTACTTGATCTTTTATTTTATTTTATTTACTCTTTACTTATCATTTTGAAAGTTACTGTTTGCTAGTGAAGACCACGATTACACTGGTCTTATCCCAGTCTTACATTGCACTTGCACCGGACTTGTTCCAGACTCGTCTCAGACTTACTTATAAAGACTGGGTGATCTATTATATCCACTTACATCGGTCACTTTCTTTCTTTCTTTCTTTGTTATTTTCAATGATTTCTTGATTGGTCAGATACATAAAGTCCAGGCATACTCGGACTATATATTTTGTACTTCTCATATGGAAATGACAGCTACCGTTTGGCTCATACCATCACTGTCTGGGACCGTCTCCCTCCACCGTTTTACCATCTACAAGACTGTACTGCCAGTCTCTACTGCTACTCACAACCTCACGCATTGTACCAACATCTCTGGACTTCTGGACTACTGATGCTCAGAACTCTGGACTTCCGAATAGTCCATTGGTGCGCCTCCGACTTTGGCCTGGTCTCATTCCCTTGAATATAGAGTCCCTCTGGGGTGAACCTAATCGCTCCCCATACAAACCCAGACACTATAGGGTGGTCAGGACTATCAGGATACCTGGTACCAAGTCCACTCACCCACCTTTCTGTCTTTAAAGTGGTTTGGGCATAGTAGGCTTCCCAGGCTTCTTTCTGTTTGTCGGCCTCTTCTTCTTCTGTGATGCAGACACGTCTAGCATGTTTTTGTTTTTGGCAAGAGGGGGACACCATGTTATTTCTATGGTTCCTTTTTGCCAATCTATGATGGGATTGTGGTGACGGAGCCACATGTAGCCTAGTACCAACGGGATATTTCCCAGTGTGGTTACTTTGGCCGTCATTGTTTCCGTATGGCCTCGGAAATCAATCACTATCTCCACAGAGTGTGTGATGTTTCCGGCAGCGTTTTTCGTTCCATCTACATTGAATATGGGGATTGGGCATGGGAGCTTCTTTTGTGGAAGGTGATGTTGTTCTACCCACACTTGATCTATAAACACTTGGTTTGCACTGCTGTCAAGCAGGGCTTCTACCATGTGAAGATTTTTTGTTCTTGACCCGATCTGGACTGGGAGTTTTATCTCTCTTTTGGGTTGGAGAGATCTTATCATGAGGCCATCCAGACCTCCTTTCTTTTCTTGCTCTGCATACATTGCAGCCAGAACTCACATATCAATGCCTTCTGGGATCGCCAATACTGAAACACTCAAAAACCCTATTGTTACGCTTTTGATTATTACACGCAACTTAGGACAGAACACGTAGTGTGTAGTCCTTCCTAATAGCTATAGAGTGTTCTTTGTGGCGACACTAAGTCCAATGGAATATAGGGGTCTCAAACACAAGGCAGCGCACTCAGGTTTGGATGCAGGCACTACGTGAATTGCATAGATCTAGCTGAGGAGTATTGTACATGATACTGGGAATATATATACTGACTGCAAAGGCTGTGGTCATAGGAATACTTGCCCCGAAAGAGAGATGGGCAGTGGAGGACAGTGTTCATCAGAAAGGCTATGGCTGCACAGATCTAGCTGTGCAGAGATAATCAGGAAGGCAATGTAGCAAAGGCAGTTCTACTGCACATTTGATGATCAGGAAAGCTATGAGAAAATGATCATCAAAAGATATCAGAATGAGGCAACGAAAAAGTAAATGGAATCGTCCTCAAAGGAGGCAAAGATCATATCAGAATAAGAAGCGTAGTCTGAGGAGTGCATAGAAGTGGAATTTGTAACACCTATAGCCTTTGGTAAGGACTAGAGGACTCTTGGCTCAAGAGGGTAGTGAGATGGGGGGGAACTCAAGGACAAGTAAACTGGGGATCCAGTCTACTGCTTGAGGGTTTATATAGCACTCTACGTGTATGTACATGTTTGGGTAAATACCATAAAGAGATATCATATGACAATAGGCATGAATTACATGATTGGCTGATAGCATGGATCATATCCTATTGGGTGATAAGCATATGATGTCATAGATAAGAGATAAGGGTCTAGCCCTCATGTATAAGCATAATTGTGTAAAGAGAGTCATGTGAGAAGTCATGTAACAAGGGTCACATGATATGGAAAGTGAACATATGACAAGTCCATTCATCTTGTGGTGGGAAGGTATTCCCTTAAATAGAAAGTCTAGAGTTCGAATCAAGTTAAGGTAAAAGAAATAAAGCATAAGGAAAAGAGTGTTTGTAACACCACCCCCCTTCTATGGTTGAAACACCAGATCAACCACAATAGGAATGGTGCTTGATTCATAGGGGTTAAATATCCCAAAGTGCTCATCAAAAGCAGCATGTATGAGTGCTTTGGGTTTAGTTCGTGGAAATGCTCCACTGCATTAGTGGCATTTCTTAAATTAGCTGCTGGTTCCCAAGTGTGCTCCTCTTCAGAGTAACCCGACCAGTGCACTAAATATTCCTTCCTCCTCCCCTTTTGTCATGCATCCACAATGTGGTCGACTTCGTATTCGGCTTCTAGCTCGTCTGATACGAAGACTGGCCCAGGGTTGAAGACAGGTTGGCCGTCAAAGCCATAAACATATTTTTTGATCCGTGATACATTAACCACCAGATGTATTTTCATTGTTTTGGGTAGGCGCAGTTCAACTGTGTTACTACTGATAAGCTTAGTTATTTTAAAGGGGCCCAGGAACTTCTCCGTGAGCTTCCTTGATTGGCATGTGATGCGCAGGTTTTCTGTGGAAAGGAGAACTTCATCTCCGATCGCATATTTTGGGGCATTCAAGCAGTGCTATCCGCTTGAGTTTTCATGTGCGTTTGCACTTTCTCTAAAGAGAATCTAGTCTCTTCTAATACTTTAGTTACTTTATTGGCGAGCTCATTGGCAGCCTGTTATGACTTAATGGACCCCTATTTCTTTTCTTCCCACCTTCCTGCTTTGTCATCATCGCTTACCTATTTAGTATGACTTACATACAGTTGTATTACCAAGACACTGACACGTTCCTCTTTCTTACTCATGTATTACTCATGCATGCTTACCTGCTATCCATAATATGTCTGCTTCTTCGCAATTCCATCACATTCCATCGCTGACATATCTTCTCCATTCCGACCTACCCTTAACTTGGCTCCCCTCTATATAAACCCTAGATACCCTCAATGTATCCCTTAACTTTGACCTCCGCAATCTACCTCCTACATCAATTATCCTTGGTCCCTCAGTCCTCACCCTACTGTTGAGTGGGTGCTCCCTCGATTCCCCTCGAACCAGCAGGCATCTCCTGCTGCTCCCTTGACTGTCAGTGAGAGTTCCTCCGGGATCCCTGACTTGCCCTTGATTGATGTCGAGTGTCTATACTGAACCATGTCCCCTTCGAACCTACGAGAGTCCTCACGGATCTGTAGCTCCCTTGAACCCTCGACCACCTTTTGTGGCTACTCTTGACCTTACCCAGGCCAAGCGTAACACAGCCAGTGCCTTTGAGGTGCCCGGTTCTATTCCTAAACAGGGTTTGTAGGTCCGTGTGACCTCGAATGGGATTTTCTAGGTAGAAGCCTGCTTCTTTGAGTTATAGCTGAACTGGGCGATGGGTAGCCATTCGGCCCATTGATCTTGCTTTTCATGGCAGAAGATCCAGAGATACTGCTGTAGATCTTGGATCATTCGCTCTGTTTGCCCGTCCGTCTGTGGGTGGGTGGCGGTGGATAACTTAGGTTTAATACCAAGCCAATCTAGCAGTGAGGTCATGACTTTGGACGTGAACTATGGTCCTCGGTCGGATACAATAGAACATGGGATCCCGTGGTTGGTCCACATGTTGTGGAGACCGGTGCGCTGCTACACGTATATCCCTTGCTATCACCTCTTTTACTTGATCTTCTCTTCTCTTTTATTGACTCTTTATTTATCATTTTGAAAGTTACTGTTTGCTAGTGAAGACCACGATTACACTGGCCTTATCCCGGTCATGCACCGGACTTGCACCGGACTTGTCCCGGACTTACTTATGAAGACCGGGTGGTCTATTATACTCACTTACATTGGTCACTTTCTTTCTTTCTTTCTTCGTTATTTCCAATGGTTCCTTGATTGGTCAGGTACATAGAGTCCAGGCATACTCGGACTATATATTTTGTACTTTTCATATGGAAATGACAGCTACTGTTTGGCTCACACCGTCACTGTCTGGGACTGTCTCCCTCCACCGTTTTACCATCAACAAGACTGTACCGCCAGTCTCTACTGCTACTCACGACCTCACGCATTATACCGACATCTCCGGACTTCCGGACTACAGACGCTCAGAACTCCGGACTTCCGAATAGTCCATTGGTGTGCCTCCGACTTTGGCCTGGTCTCATTTCCTTGAATATAGAGTCCCTCTGGGGCGAACCTAATTGCTCCCCACACAAACCCGGACACTATAGGGTGGTCAGGACTATCAGGATACCTGGTATCAAGTCCACTCACCCACCTTTCTGTCTTTAAAGCGGGTTTGATCTAGGATAAGAGAACACCTGTTGCGATCCTTAGTAATTCTCATACCAAGATATTTAGTAGCTTTTCCAAGGTCATAAGATTCCCATTGCAGCATGAACTGCTTCTTGTGAGTAAGAACTTGTGATTTATTACTCCCGATGAAAAGAGCATCATCGACATAAACCAAGATCAAGAGTATGTCTTGACCAATGATCTTTACATAGGTTCCTGGATCAGATGTGCATCGTTTGAAGCCCATTTCCAGGAGAGATTTGTGGAGCTGCTTATTCCATTGCAAAGCAGCTTGTTTAAGACCATAGATGGCCTTGTGTAGTCAACAGACTTTGGTCTCCTGACCTTTAACTATAAAACCTTCTGGTTGCATGAGATAAATTTCTTTGTCAAGCTCCCCAAAAAGAAAGGCAGTCTTGACATCCAGTGCTTCGATTTCCCAATCATGTAGAGCTGCTAAAGCTAGAATGAGACAAACAGTCTTGAAATGGGCAACTAGAGAAAAGGTTTCTTCATAGTCGATTCCATAAACTTGGGTAAAGCCCTTTGCTACAAAGCGAGCTTTCCTTCTACCATCACTTTTAACTGCATAGACCCATTGTCCTTTGACAGGTTTGCAACCCTTGGGTAGATCAACCAGATCCCAAACCTTTCATTCATGGAGAGATTTGTACTCCTCCTTCATTGCTTTCTTCCATAACTTCTGTTCTTCTTGAGACATCTTTAAGACATCCTTATAGTGTGACGGAACAGGGATTGGAGCAATGTTGACTGCCATATTGAAATGGTGATGAATCCATTGAGAACTATACATCTCACCAAGATCTTGATTGTTGGTGGGTTCTGGATTAGTGTTCCGCTTCTCCTGAATAGAAACAAGAATTCTTTGTAAATCTCACTCGATTTCCACTGGGGTGCAGTTACCA
>JBBPST010000592.1:0-10982 GCA_038093715.1 Austroboletus cf. mucosus | reverse complement strand
ACAAATATATACATCTAAATATCATGTCTGAGTTTGAAATAGTTCACACACCTCTTTCTTTTCAACTTCATTATCATGAGATCCCTCTCTCTTGCTCAGAAAAATCATATTCTCTCTATGCTTGATGCTGGTCAATCTGCACACTCCATTGCTTCTACCACTGGCCTCCACATGTCCACTATATCCAGACTCTGCTCCAAAGAGCATTCTGAGCTTCAGAAGGCTACTGGTGGTTGCTCCTCCAAGCTTTCCTCTATTAATATATGACATGTGATTCATCTTATCTCCTCAGGAAAGGCAGATAATGCAGTTCAGGTTACTAGGGCACTCACCAATATTGTCAATGAACCCCTCTCTGCCCACACAGTGCGTTAGCACTTGAAGAAGACTGAGATGAAGGCTGTAGTCAGTGCAAATGACCTCTTCTCTCAGCAAAGCATTATAAGGCTCATTTGGATTATGCCTATACTCATAAGGATTGGACTGTGGAGGATTGGAAGAAGGTAGTATGATCAGATGAGACCAAAATCAATCGCCTAGGATCAGATGGGTGCAAATGGGTGTGGAAAAAGGCAGGTAAGGGGCTCAGTAATAGGGTGGTGGAAGGAACAGTTAAGTTTGGAGGATCTTTGATGATGTGGGGATGTATGACTTGGCAGGGAATTGGTGATGCTTCAAAGATTGATGGTAGGATGGATGGGGATGTTTACCTTCAGATTTTGAAAGATGAACTGCTGAATACTTCGCAATTTTATGATCTTCATCCTTCTGACATTATCTTTCAGCAAAATAATAACCCCCAAAAGGATGAAGAAATGGCTTGGGGAGCAAGATTTTGAAACTATGGTATGGCCTGCACAGTCTCCTGACCTCAACCCCATTGAACATCTCTGGGGTTATCTCAAGAGGAGACTGGCTAACCATGAACACTCTCCTAAGGAGATGCATGAATTATGGGAGAGGGTGCAGGATGAATGGGAGGGGATACCAGTGGAGGAGTGTCAGAAATTGATTGAAAGCATGCCTAGAAGGATAGAGGCAGTGATAAAGGCAAAAGGAGGCCATACCAAGTACTAAATACCCAGTCAATATAAAAGGTGCAAAACTGTTGCAATGGTATTGCTGTTTTGAAATGGCCATATTTCCACAGCCACTGAGCCAAATCACATGACCCAGGGAGCTAATATGTAGCCAAGGGTCTATACTCAGTTTGTCTCCACCAAAGCAAAGTTAAATTCCCACAGGTGTTTGCACTGCACTTAGCACACTACATTAGGATTAAGCATTGCAATGGTTTTGCACCTCACTATAAGTGAGGGTGAGGGATTGTTTCTGATAGAGTTGGAGGAGTGAGGGGAATAACTCCCCCTCCAAGAATGGGGGAAGATTGACAAGTCTGGTGTATAGAGCTGGGCATTCAAGGATGGTGACAAATAAGGTGTTTCTATGGGTAACTGGGAGGTGATGGGCATGTATAAGAAGCAGTTGGGGAAGCCAGGGACTGGAATGAACTGGAAGAGAGGGTAGGGAGGCAATAGATTCAGTCTGCTGGGATATAAACTCTGTGGCAAAGAGGTTGAAGTTTCTGACAGATTCATTTGGTTTTGAAGAGGAGGCATTGGTGGGGGAAGACATGTGCAAGAGGATGAGTCCCCTAAGTGAGTTTCCTGTTGATTTTATAGGCTCTGAGTAGGGGGAGGGTGTTTTGCAGATTTTTTGCAGGTTTCCAGGTGTCATCACCACTTCCATAGCCTTTCCATCAGATTTGATACTGCCTCCTGTTTGTTTATCCATAGTGCGCAATGATCCTTTCTACTTCCCATTCCTATTCTCCATCAATCAGATCCAGTGGAGGTTGTAAATAGTTCTTCCCATGTTCTGCAGTTTTCTTGAACAAGGGTAGTAGGGAAGCGTGGAAGACACCATGGATCTTCCAGGTTGGGGGAAGTCTGAGTTGGTAAGATACCTTAGAGAGTACTTGGGAGATTTCGAAGGGGCCTTCTCATTTAGGGGCAAGCTTCTTGGATGGGTAGTTGATGGGTAGGTTCGTTCCTTCTAGCCAAACTTTGTCTCCTATCTTCCAAGGTGTAAAGAGCTTGTGATGTCAGTTTGCCATAATAGTTCTACTCTTTTCATGTGCTGCTAATGCCGCATCTCTTGCCTTCTCCAGCTGGGTCATTCTTTCCTCTAGTGCAGGTACAAAGGTTTTGCCAATTTTGGGATAGGCTTTTGGTTCATAGCCCATCATTAGCTTGAATGGCGACTGTTTGGTGGAGGAGTGCACTGCCAAGTTGTGATGAAATTCCGCCATTGGAAGGAGTTCTGCCTATTTATGGTTGTCTTGGGAGCAGAAGAGCCTTAGATACGTTTCCAGTTCCTGGTTCACTTGCTCAGTTTCTCCATCTGTCTGGAGGTGGTATGTGTTACAATTTCCACTTCTTTGCACTTCTCAGACTACGCTTCCTATTCTGATATAATCTTTGCCTCCTTTGAGGACAACTCCATTTACTCTTTCACTGCCTCATTCTGATATCTTTTGATGATCATTTCCTCATAGCTTTCCTGATCATCAAATGCGCAGTAGAACTGCCTTTGTTACATTGCCTTCCTGATTATCACTGTGCAGCTAGATCTGTGCAGCCATAGCCTTTCTGATGAACACTGTCCTCCACTGCCCATCTCTCTTTTGGGGCAAGTATTCCTATGACCACAGCCTCTGTAGTCAGTATATATATTCCTAGTGTCATGTACCATATTCCTCAGCTAGATCTACACAATTCATGTAGTGCCTGCATCCAGACCTGAGTGCACTGCCTCTTGTCTGAGACCCCTACATCTATTGGACTTAGTGTTGCCACAGAGGACACTCTATAGCTATCAGGAAGGACTACACACTATGTGTTCCGTCCTAAGTTGTGCGTAATAATTAAAAGTGTAAC
This sequence comes from Austroboletus cf. mucosus, assembly GCA_038093715.1. Lineage (NCBI taxonomy): Eukaryota > Fungi > Basidiomycota > Agaricomycetes > Boletales > Boletaceae > Austroboletus > Austroboletus cf. mucosus. The sequence goes on along the minus strand of JBBPST010000592.1, from coordinate 8,043 downwards.
AAAAGATCTAGCTCTTCAAATCATCCCTACCCCTGTGTAGAAGGATTGCCCACCCTGGAATTATCCTCCCTCATCTACGTCCAGCAACAGATCCTTAAAGAACTCCACATCACTAAGAAACAAGCAGCCTTCCTCAGAAGGAACGACATTCTACCCACCCATCGACTAGAACATCAATTCTTCTGCAAACTTGGAGGGTGCCCTTGGCATTACTCCTATTAGCTTGTTGCCCAACATTTCCGGACGATTTGAAGTCCCCCTATCAGACGAAGACGAGGCCTATTACAGAGAACAAGAGAGACTACAAAGGACTTCCGAGATCATTGCCCAGAATGAAAGAAGCAGAGCACCAGGAAGTTGGGACACCACCTCTTCCCCTCGCTTTGGAAGAAGACGACCATCCCTATCTTAGAATCCTCCCCTATCCACTGTACCCTCTCAACAAGAGCCAAGCGAAGTACTCCACCAGGAGGAACCTATAGAAGTGTATCACGAACCAGAAGAGACTACTGACGCAATGAGTAGCTCAAGGGACACAGAATGAAGAGCTGGTCTCCCAGAGCCCTTCAATGGGAAAGCGGAGACAGCAGAGTATTGGATCTATGCTATGGATGTGTACTTCAAGATGAACCCCACCTTATACAATGATGAACAAAAGATCTTAACAACCCTAAACAGAATGACGGAAGGTTGGGGAAGGTAGCATGCGGAAACAGAATTAAGGGACATCCACAAAGGAGTTGTCAAGGCAGAGAACTGGAAGGAATTCATCAAATGATTCCAACAAGCCTTCTCTCACAAGGAAACTGCTGCAGATGCCAGGAGCAAACTACACTTCCTAAGAATGAAAGGGACAGGGCTTGATGCAATAGACCGCTACAACACAGACTTCCGACTCCTCATGAGCAAAGCCAGGCTTTCGGATCAACCATCTCTCTTCAAATACTACATGAGGGGACTGGCCGATCATCTAGTCCACAAAATTATTGAAGGAGAAAAAAAACCAGAAACTGTAGACGGATGGATGGAGAAAGCTACGAGGCACTCCAGGCAGGACGACAGAATAAGAAGCATCAAGCAAGAAAGGATCTCTCAAAGAGACCCAGATGCAATGGATGTTGATAGCATCCATACAAAGAATAAAAAGGAACACTGGGATAAGAAAGCAAAGCAAATCAGGGAGAGAAGATGCTTCATATGCGACAAGGTGGGATGCTTCACAAAGAAACACTCAAGAGAAGGAAGGAACCCACTTCCAAAAGAACAAAGCAACCCAGCCAGAACAAGAACTCTTGAGGTCGAACAGAAAGATGAAATGTCAGAGTATGTGCAACAATTGGGAGCTCAAAATATCCCAAAGAATGAGGTGCTAAGAATCCTCAAACAATGTTTCAAGGAGAAACCATCGCAAGGGTAGAAATCAAAGACGTTTCATACCAGGGTTTTTAAGAAGGAGCCAAGAATCGATGTCTTGTGCTCCGAGCTATTCCTCTGTACTGGTATCAAATGATGAGAAATCTATATCTATTTCAGTTTCTCTGTCCACTACAGAAGGAAAAAGCGTCGAAACCACAATAGCCCTCATCGACTGTGGAGCCACTGGATCTTTTATCAACCTCCACTTCGCCAAGAGAAACAACTACCCTCTGGAAAAACTCCCCAAACCACTACTTGCTGTCAATGCAGATGGATCTAACAATAATGCAGGAATGATCTGATACAAAACTAAACTATCCCTATGGATTGATGGAATAGAAGAAAATTGGACCTTCCTGGTACTCCCCACCTGCAAGGAAAATATCATCCTTGGAATGACTTGGCTTCGACAACAAAATCCCATTATAAACTGGGCCACTGGAGAAGTGACCATTATGGGACAGGAAAAAAGACCTTGAAGAGATAGCAAGGAGGCAGTCGACCAACAATACCTCCTAAGATACCTAGGGTTTCATGAAGACTACAAAACCCATACTAGGTATAACTGAAGATACGAAGTGGAGGAAGTAAGAAGAACTACTATATCTACTGTTACAATTTCCACTTCTATGCACTCCTCAGACTACGCTTCTTATTCTGATATGATCTTTGCCTCTTTTGAGGACAATTCCATTTACTCTTTCACTGCCTCATTCTGATATTGTTTGATGATCATTCCCTCATAGCTTTCCTGATCATCAAATGCACAGTAAAACTGCCTTTGTTACATTGCCTTCCTGATTATTACTGCGCAGCTAGATCTGTGTGGTCATAGCCTTTCTGATGAACACTGTCCTCCACTGCCCATCTCTCTTTTGAGGCAAGTATTCCTATGACCACAGCCTCTGTAGTCAGTATATATATTCCTAGTGTCATGTACAATACTCCTCAGCTAGATCTACACAATTCACATAGTGCCTGCATCCAAACCTGAGTGCGCTGCCTCTCGTTTGAGACCCTTACATCTATTGGACTTAGTGTTGCCACAGAGGACACTCTATAACTATCAGGAAGGACTACACACTATGTGTTCCGTTCTAAGCTATGTGCAATAATCAAAAGCATAACATCTACTGCACTGGAAGCATTAAAAGAGAAAGAAGTAAAAAAACTACCTAAGGCATACAAAGAATACCAAGACATGTTTGAGGAAGGATAAATGGATCAACTCCCTCCCTCAAGATCCTATAATCATGCTATAAACCTAAAAGACACCTTTACCCCAAAACAAGCCAAGGCATACCCACTGTCCCTGCCTGAGCAAGAAGTGTGCAAAAAGTTTGTAGAAGAACACCTAGCCAACAGAAAAATACAACCTTCAAAGTCCCCCCAAGCCGCACCATTTTTCTTTGTCACCAAAAAGGATGGAAAGTTGAGACCATGCCAGGACTACAGATATCTGAACGAACATACTGTCAAGAATGCCTACCCCCTTCCCCTGATCTCTGAGTTAGTAGACAAACTCAAAGGGTCCACTGTCTTCACCAAACTCAACATAAGATGGAGGTACAACAACATTCTTATAAAGCCTGAGGACAGATGGAAGGCCGCCTTCATCACACCAATGGGGCTCTTCGAACTGACTGTCATGTTCTTTGGACTATGTAACTCTCCTGCCACTTTCCAGGCCTTCATGGATGACGCCTTTGGAGATTATATCACCAAGGGATGGCTCATAGTTTATATGGATGATCTGGCAATACATTCTGCCAATCCTATGGTCCATATGGAATGAACTCTTAAAGTCCTGCAATGACTCAGAGAACTAGGACTTTCGGCCAAGATAGAGAAATGCTCCTTTGATCAACCCTGCATGGACTACCTAGGACTGGTGGTACGATCTGGAGAAATAGCAATGGACCCAACCAAACTCTCTGCGATAAAAGAATGAATCAGTCTGGGGAACATTAAACAAGTTTGATCCTTCCTGGGCTTTTGCAACTTCTACCAAAGATTCATCCCCAATTTCTCCCAGAAAGTACAACCAATGGTAAAACTCACCAAAAAGAAAGAACCATGGTTGTGGACAAGGAGAAGGCAGTGAGCCTTCAATGAAATGAAAGAAATCTTCTCTATCCAACCAGTACTTAAACTCCCTGATCCAACAAAACAGTACTTCATGATGACCAATGCATCCCTCACTGCAACTGGGGAAGTATTAATGCAAAAGGACACAAATGGAGACCTTTACCCATGCTCCTACCGATCCTCCACCCTCTCTGAAACCGAGCGAAACTATGATATTTATGACTGAGAATTACTGGCAGTAGTTTTCGCCCTGGAAGACTGGAGACATCACCTCCTTGGAGCAACCCACCCGGTCGAGATCCTCACAGATCATAAAAACCTCACCTACTTCCGCACCCCCAGGAAACTAAGCAGGAGACATGCCCACTGGCAGATGTTCTTACAGGATTTTGATCTCACATTTACCCATGTTCCTAGAACACAAATGGGACCAGCTGATGCCCTATCCAGAAAAGAAGAGGTAGACACCACAGAAGACAACAACTTGGTAACCCTCCTCTTAGATGACCTGTTCGTGCGATCACTTGATGTAGCTCTGAAGGAGAAGATAGACCAATCAACTGCAACTGACCCCTTCATGCTGATGGCACTGAAAGGGATGTACCAGAATGAAATCCCTCTCCCATGTTCACTACTCTCAGATTGGGCCTATGTTGAAGGGAATCTGTACTTTAAAGGATGACTCTACATCCCGGAGAATGCACAACACTCGTTGGTTTCATCCATACACCCCTTCCATGCAGGTGGACATGCCGGACAGTTTTGCACACTCTCCCTCCTAGAGAAAGACTACTGGTGGCCAGGAATGGCTACCTTTGTCCGCAGATATATCTCTGGCTGCGCCATCTGCCAAGCCAACAAGGTTAACACACACTCCACAACACCGCCACCTATGCCCATCACATCAAATTGCATCCAACCATTCCAGCAGATCTCTGTGGATCTCATCACTGGACTGCCCCCATCTCAGGGATTTGATTCCATCATGGTCATGGTCAACCATGGGCTTACAAAGGGGGTAATCTTCTGTCCTTGTAGCAAGGATATCACTGTGCAAGGAGTTGCCAAGCTATTTTACACCTGTGTTTTCCCACATTTTGGCCTACATGACAAATGCATCTCAGACAGGGGCCCCCAATTTGCCTCCATCTTCACAAAAGAACTGGCAAAACTACTGCAATATGACCTGGCACTGTCATCCACATACCACCCTCAGACAAATGGAGAAACCGAATGAGTAAACCAGGAACTAGAAACAGATCTAAGGCTCTTCTGCTCCCAAGACAACCATAAATGGGCAGAACTCCTTCCAATGGCAGAATTCCATCACAACTCGGCAGTACACTCCTTCACCAAACAATTGCCATTTAAATTGATGATGGGCTACGAATCAAGAGCTTACCCTAAGATAGGCAAAACATTCGTACCGGCACTAGAGGAAAGAATGACCCAATTGGAAAAAGCAAGAGACGAAGCTTTAGCAGCACATGAAAGAACCAGAACTATTATGGCAAACCAACACCACAAACCTTTCACACCTTGGAAAATAGAAGACAAAGTATGGCTAGAAGGGACGAACTTACCCACCAAATATCCATCAAAGAAGCTCACCCCTAAACGAGAAGGACCTTTCAAGGTCTCCCAGGTACTCTCCAAGGTGTCCTACTGACTTAGACTTGGAAAATTCATGATGTCTTCCACATGTCCCTGCTATCCTCATTCAAGGAAACTGCAGAACATGGAAAGAACTATTTACAACCTCCACCAGAACTGATTGATGGAGAACAGGAATGGGAAGTAGAAAGAATCATCGCACATCAGGGATCAGCGAACAGAAGGCAGTACCAGATCTGATGGAAAGGCTATGGAAGTGGCGACGACACATGGGAAATAGCTAGGAACCTGCAGAATGCCCTACCCCTACTCTGAACCTATAAAATCGGCAGGAAACTCACCTAGGAACTCATCGCCCAACATATGTCTTCTCCTACCAATGCCTCCTCTCCACGACAAACAAATCCATCAGAAACTTCGATCTCTTTGCCACAGAATTTGTATCCCAACAGACCAAGTCCATTGCCTCCATACCCTCTCTCCCAGTTTGCTCCAGTTCCTGGCTTCCCCAGTTGCTTCCTATTCATGCCCACCACCTTCCAGTCACTCATCGAAACACCCTCTTTGTCACCATCCTCGAATGTCCTGCCCTGTACACCAGGCTTGTCGAACTCCCCTCCTTCTTGGAAGGAGAGCTATTCCCCTCAGTCCTCCAGCTATACCAGAAACAATCACTTGCCCTCACCTACAACAAAGAGAGAGCCTGCTCCAACCCCTCCCCTGCGCTATCCTTCGATGAAGGAATTGACTTCACCTTATATGAGGCAAGGTGTTACGCTTTTGGTTATTGTGCGTAACTTAGGATGGAACACGTAGTGTGTAGTCCTTTCTGATAGCTATAGAGTGTCCTCTGTGGCGACACTAAGTCCAATAGATGTAGGGGTCTCAAACAAGAGGCGGCGCACTCAGGTTTGGATGCAGGCACTACATGAATTGCGTAGATCTAGCTGGGGAGTATGGTACATGACACTGGGAATATATATGCTAACTACAGAGGCTGTGGTCATAGGAATACTCGCCCCAAAAGAGAGATGGGCTGTGGGGGACAGTGTTCATCAGGAAGGCTATGGCTGCACAGATCTAGCTATGCAGTGATAATCAGGAAGGCAATGTAACAATGGCAGTTCTACTGTGCATTTGATGATCAGGAAAGCTATGAGGGAATGATCATCAAAAATATCAGAATGAGGTGGAGAAAGAATAAATGGAGTTGTCCTCAAAGGAGGCAAAGATCATATCAGAATAGGAAGCATAGTCTGAGGAGTGCAAAGAGGTGGAAATTGTAACACAAGAAGCTACATCCTGCACATGCTCTTTGATCAAGGATTCTGTTGAGTTGTCAACTCCCTTCCCAGACTATCCACACAACCCTACCTGCAACCTATCATTGAAGCACTTGATCCTGAAGATTGTAAAAGGTACCTTGCCACCACCAAGTACCCAGAACATGCTGTACTTCCAGCCGATGCCCCTTTGTATGAGGAATGTCCCCCTTATCGAGCAGCCCTTAACCCTCCAATCGTCGGACCCAGAGGACCACTGTTGGAACAGATCTTTGAAGCAGGAAACATCCTCCATCTCCTATCCTTGCCCGCTACACCCCCGGAAAACCCCATGCCAACCACACCCAGACACCTCATACCCCCAGTTCTGTCTTGGAAGAGTGCTCACAAATCTAAGGGCAAGGCTAAAAAGGATGTCCTGGCCTTGTTTGGACTCCCCTCCTCCTCTACCCATCCTGGAAAGAGCTCACCCAAGACCCCCGACCCCCTACCCAGATCACCTTCCCCACCACAACGAATTAAACCTCCTAAAGTCATCTGCTTCTCCTGTGGATCCCCTGACCACATTCGACCCCACTGCCCATCCTACCAATGCCCATTCTGTCAACACCGTGCTCCAGGACACTCCCAAAACCTATGTCCTCGAAACTGTTGTTCAACCTGTGGAGGAAGAGGACACCTGGATGAAAAATGCCAAAACTGGAACGATGGAGACAATGACAATGTCATTGAAAACAAAGGAGACCCTCTCGGATTTTGAAGGTACTGAGTCGGAGTTTCAGTCTTGTGACAGGGGTGATGTTACAAATTCCACCTCTCTGCATTCGTCAGACTATCTTTTTCTTTCATCTATGGTCTTTGCCTCCTTTGAGGACGATTCTATCTATTCCTTTACCGCCTCCTACTGATGATCAATTCCCTTCATCACTTCCTTGATCATCAGTCCGCAGTTGGACTGCCCCCCCCTATGTACAGGTTCTTTGATCATCATTGCGCAGCTAGATCTGTGTAGTATTGCTTTTCTGATGGACACTGCTCTCCACAGCCTATCTCTCTCTTGGGGCAAGTATTCCTATGACCACTGCCTTAGTACTTCATATATATATCCTAGTGCCATGTACAACACTTCCCAGCTAGATCTATGCAGTTCACATAGTGCCTGCACCCAAACCTGAGTGTGCTGCCTCTTGTTTGAGACCCCCACATCTATTGGACTTAGTGTTGCCACAGAGGACACTCTATAGCTATCAGGAAGGACTACACACTACGTGTTCCATCCTAAGTTGCGCAATAACCAAAAAGCATAACACTGTCCTAAGTTGCGTGCAATAACCAAAAGTGTAACAATGGGTGAAGATCTCCATTCACATCTTTCTGCATTAGTACCCCTCTGGTGGCCATGAGGGAAGCGTTGGTCATCACAAAGTATTTCTTAGTGAAATTCGGGAGCTTGAGTACTGGTTGGGTGGAAAAGATTTCTTTCATCTCATCAAAGGCTTGCTGCCTTCTTTGTGTCCACAACCATTGTTTCTTTTTCTTGGTGAGTTCTACCATAGGTTGTACTTTCTGGAAGAAATTTGGGATAAATCTTCAGTAGAAGTTACAGAAACCCAGGAAGGATCAGACTTGTTTGACATTTTCT
>JBBPST010000589.1:0-11018 GCA_038093715.1 Austroboletus cf. mucosus | reverse complement strand
TGGAAAGTGAACATACGACAAGTCCATTCGTCTTGTGATGGGAAGACATTCCCTTAAATAGAAAGTCTAGAGTTCGGATCAAGGTGAAGTAAAAGAATAAAAGCATAGGAAAAGAGCGTTTGTAACATGGTGTATAGAGCTGGGCATTCAAGGATGGTGATGAACAGGGTATTTCTATGGGTGACTAGGAGACAGTGGGCACATATAGGAAGCAACTGGGGAAGCCAGGGACTGGAACGAACTGGGAGAGAGGGTAGGGAGGTGATAGATTCGGTCTGTTGGGATATGAATTCTGTAGCAAAGAGGTCGAAGTTTCTAATAGATTCATTTGGTTTTGAAGAGGAGGCATAAGTGGGGGAAGACATGTGTTGGGTGATGAGTTTCAAGGTGAGTTTCCTGCTGATTTTATAGGCTCAGAGTAGGGGTAGGGCATTCTGCAGGTTCCTAGCTGTTTCCCATATGTCGTCGCCACTTCCATAGCCTTTCCATCAGATCTGGTACTGCCTTCTGTTTGCTGATCCCCAATGTGCGATGATTCTTTCTACTTCCCATTCCTGTTCTCCATCAATTAGTTCTGGTGGAGGTTGTAAATAGTTCTTCCCATGTTCCGCAGTTTCCTTGAATGAGGATAGCAGGGACGTATGGAAGACATCATGAATTTTCCAAGTTGGGGGAAGTCTAAGTCAGTAGGACACCCTAGAGAGTACCTGGGAGATCTTGAAAGGTCCTTCTTGTTTAGGGGCAAGCTTCTTTGATGGGTATTTGGTAGGTAAGTTCATCCCTTCTAGCCATACTTTGTCTCCTATCTTCCAAGGTGTGAAGGGTTTGTGGTGTCGATTTGCCATAATAGTTCTGCTTCTTTCATGTGCTGCTAAAGCTTCGTCTCTTGCTTTCTCCAATTGAGTCATTCTTTCCTCTAGTGCTGGTATGAAGGTTTTGCCTATCTTAGGGTAAGCTCTTGGTTCATAGCCCATCATCAATTTAAATGGCAACTGTTTGGTGGAGGAGTGCACCACTGAGTTGTGATGGAACTCTGCCATCAGAAGGAGTTCTGCCCATTTATGGTTGTCTTGGGAGCAGAAGAGCCTTAGGTACATTTCTAGTTCCTGGTTTACTCATTTGGTTCCTCCATCTGTCTGAGGGTGATATGCGGATGATAGTGCCAGGTCATATTGCAGTAGTTTTGCCAGTTTTTTTGCAAAGATAGAGGCAAATTGGGGGCCCCAGTCTGAGATGCATTTGTCATGTAGGCCAAAACGTGGAAAAACACAGGTGTAAAATAGCTTGGCAACTCCTTGCGCAGTGATATCCTTGCTACAAGGACAGAAGATTACCCCCTTTGTAAGCCCATGGTCGACCATGACCATGATGGAATCAAATCCTAGAGATGGAGGCAGTCCAGTGATGAGATCCACGGAGATCTGCTGGAATGGTCAGGTGCAATTCAATGTGATGGGCATAGGTGGCGGTATCATGGGGTGTATGTTAATCTTGTTGGCTTGGCAGATGGCACAGCCAGCAATATATCTGCGGACAAAGATAGCCATTCCTGGCCACCAGTAGTCTTTTTCTAGAAGGGAGAGTGTGCAAAACTGTCCAGCATGTCCACTTGCAGGGAAGGAGTGTACAGATGAAACCAATAGGTGTTGTGCATCCTCTGGGATGTGGAGTCATCCTTTAAAGTACAGATTCCCTTCAACATAAGCCCAATCTGAGAGTAGTGAATGTGGGAGAGGGGTACATCCCTTTCAGTGCCGTTAGCACGAAGGGGTCAGTTGTAGTTGATTGGTCTATCTTCTCTTTTAGAGCTACATCGAGTGATCACACAATCATCTGAGAGAAGGGTCACCAAGTTGTTGTCTTCCATGGTGTCTACCTCTTCCTTTCTGGATAGCATGTCAGCTGGTCCCATTTGTGTTCCAGGGACATGGGTAAATGTGAGATCAAAATCCTGTAAGAACATTTGCCAGTGGGCATGTCTCCTGCTTAGTTTCCTGGGGGTGTGGAAGTAGGTGAGGTTTTTGTGATCTGTGAGGATCTTGACTGGGTGAGTTGCTCCAAGGAGGTGGTGTCTCCAGTCTTCCAGGGCGAAGACTACTACCAGTAATTCTTAGTCATAGATGTCATAGTTTCGCTCAGTTTCAGAGAGGGTAGAGGATCAGTAGGAGCACGGGTGAAGGTCTCCATTTGTGTCTTTTTGCATTAATACTCCCCCAGTTGCAGTGAGAGATGCATTGGTCATTATGAAGTAATGTTTTGTAGGGTCAGGGAGTTTAAGTACTGGTTGGGTAGAAAAGATTTCTTTCATCTTGTCAAAGGCTTGCTGCCTTCTCCTTGTCCACAACCATGGTTCTTTCTTTTTGGTGAGTTTTACCATTGGTTGTACTTTCTGGGAGAAATTGGGGATGAATCTTCGGTAGAAGTTGCAAAAGCCCAGGAAGGATTGAACTTGTTTGACGTTTCCCGGACTGATCCATTCTTTTATCATGGAGAGTTTAGTTGGGTCCATTGCTATTTCTCCAGGTCGTACCACCAGTCCTAGGTAGTCCATGCAGGGTTGATCAAAGGAGCATTTTTCTATCTTGGCCAAAAGTCCTAGTTCTCTGAGTTGTTGCAGGACTTTAAGAGTTTGTTTCATATGGACTGTAGGATCAGCAGAATGTATTGCCAGATCATCCATATAAACTATGAGCCATCCCTCAGTGATATAATCTCCAAAGGCGTCATCCATGAAGGCCTGGAAAGTGGCAGGAGAGTTACATAGTCCGAAGAACATAACAGTCGGTTCGAAGAGTCCCATTGGTGTGATGAAGGCAGCCTTCCATCTGTCCTCTGGTTTTATAAAGATGTTGTTGTACCCCCACCTTATATTGAGTTTGATGAAGACAGTGGATTCCTTGAGTTTGTCTACTAACTTGGAAATCAGGGGAAGAGGGTAGGCATTCTTGACTGTATGTTCGTTCAGGTATCTGTAGTCCTGGCATGGTCTCAACTTTCCATCTTTCTTGGTGACAAAGAAAAATGGTGCTGCCTGGGGGGATTTTGAAGGTTGTATTTTCCCATTGGCTAGGTGTTCTTCTACAAACTTTTTGCATGCTTCTTGCTCAGGCAGGTACAGGGGGTATGCCTTGGCTCGTTTAGGGATGAAGGTGTCTTTTAGGTTTATAGCATGATCATAGGATCTTGAGGGAGGGAGTTGATCCATCTTTCCTTCCTCGAACACGTCTTGGTATTCTTTATATGCCTTGGGTACTTCTTTTTCATTTTGTGCTTCCAGTGCAGTAGATATGGTGGTTCTCCTTATGTCTTCTGCTTCGTATCTTCTGTTGTACCTAGTATGGGTTTTGTAGTCTTCATAAAACCTTAGGTATCTTAGGAGATATCATTGGTCAATGACCTCCTTGCTATCCCTTTGAGGTCTCTTTTCTTGTCCAGTAATGGTCACTTCTCCAGCGGCCCAGTTTATAAGGGGATTCTATTGTCAGAGCCAAGTCATGCCAAGGATGATGTTTTCCTTGCAGGTGGGGAGTACTAGGAACGTCCGATTTTCTTCTACCCCATCAATCCACAGGGATAGTTTAGTTTTATATTGGATCATTCCTGCCTTGTTGTTAGATCCATCTGCATTGATGGCAAGCAGAGGTTTGGGGAGTTTTTCCAATGGGTAGTTATTTCTTTTGACAAAGTGGAGGTTGATAAATAATCCAGTGGCTCCACAGTCGATGAGGGCTGTCGTGGTTTCAACGCTTTTTCCTTTTGTAGTGGACAGAGAAACTGAAATGGATATGGATTTCTCATCATTAGATACCAGTACAGAGAAATAGTTTGGAGTGCAAGATGTTGATTCTTGGATCCTTCTTAAAAACCCTGGTATAAAACATCTTTGGTTTCTACCCTTGCAATGGTTTCTCCTTCATCATCCTTGAAGCATTGTTTGAGGATTCTTAGTATCTCGTTCTTTGGGATATTTTGAGCTCCCAATTGTTGCACATACTCCGACATTTCATTTTTCTGTTTGACCTCGAGAGTTCTTGTTCTAGCTGGGTTGCTCTGTTCTTTTGGAAGTGGATTCCTTCCTTCTCTTGAGTGTTTCTTTGCGAAGCATCCAACTTTGTCGCATATGAAGCATCTTCTTTCCCTGATTTGCTTCACTTTCTTGTCCCATCGTTCCTTTCTATTCCTTGTATGGATGCTATCGACATCCATTGTGTCTGGGTCTCTTTGAGAGATCCTTCCCTGCTTGATGCTTCTTATTCTGTCGTCCTGCCTGGAGTGCCTCATAGCTTTTTCCATCCATCCGCCTACAGTTTCTGGTTCCTTTTCTCCTCCAATAATTTTGTGGACCAGGTGATCAGCCAGTCTCCTCATGTAGTATTCAATGAGAGATAGTTGATCCAAAAGCCTAGCTTTGCTCATGAGTCGGAAGTCTGTGTTGTAGTGGTCTATTGCATCAAGCCCTGTTCCTTTCATTCTTAAGGAGTGTAGTTTGCTCCTGGCATCTGCAGTAGTTTCCTTGTGAGAGAAGGCTTGTTGGAATCGTTTGATGAATTCCTTCCAGTTCTCTGCCTTGACAACTCCTTCGTGGATGTCCCTTAATTCTGTTTCCGCATGCTGCCTTCCCCATCCTTCCATCATCCTGTTTAGGGTTGTTAAAATCTTTTGTTCGTCATTGTATAAGGTGGGGTTCATTTTGAAGTATATATCCATAGCATAGATCCAATACTCTGCTGTCTCTGCTTTCCCATTGAAGGGTTCTGGGAGACCAGCTCTTCGTTCTGTATCCCTTGAGCTACTCATTGTGTCGGTAGTTTTTTCTGGTTCGTGATACACTTCTATAGGTTCCTCCTGGTGGAGTACTTCGCTTGGCTCTTGTTGAGAGGGTACAATGGATAGGGGAGGATTCCGAGATAGAGATGGTCTTCTTTTTTCAAAGCAAGGGGAAGAGGTGGTGTCCCAACTTCCTGGTGCTCTGCTTCTTTCGTTCTGGGCGATGGTCTCGGAAGTCCTTTGTAGTCTCTCTTGTTCTCTGTAATCGGCCTTGTCTTCATCTGATAGGGGAACTCCAAATCATCCGGAAATGTTGGGCAACAAGCTAATAGGAGTAATGCCAAGGGCATCCTCCGAGTTTACAGAAGAATTGATGTTCTAGTCAATGGGCAGGTAGAACGTCGTTCCTTCTAAGGAAGGCTGCTTGTTCCTTAGTGATGCAGAGTTCTCTGAGGATTTGTTGTTGAATGTAGATGAGGGAGGATAGTTCCAGGGTGGGTGATCCTACTACACAGGGGTAGGGATGATTGAAGAGCTAGATCTTTTGTTATGCTTTTGATTATTGTGCACAACTTAGGATGGAACACGTAGTGTGTAGTCCTTCCTGATAGCTATAGAGTGTCCTCTGTGGCAACACTAATTCCAATGGAAAGTAGGGGTCTCAAACAAGAGGCAGCGCACTCAAGTTTGGATGCAGGCACTATGTGAATTGCATAGATCTAGCTAAGGAGAATTGTACATGGCACTTGGATATTTATACAAAGTACTAAGGCAGTGGTCATAGGAATACTCGCCCCAAGAGAGAGATAGGCTGTGGAAAGTAGTGTCCATCAGGAAAGCGATACTGCACAGATTTAGCTGCGCAATGATAATCAGAGAAGCTATACATAAGAAAGGGCAGTTCAACTATGGACTGATGATCAGGAAAGCAATGAAGGGAGTTAATCATCAAAAGAAAGCGGAAAACAAATAGATGGAATTGTCCTCAAAGGAGGCGAAGATCATATCAGAAATAGACACATAATCGGAAGAGTGCAGGGAAGTGGAAATTGTAATATACCGGACCAACATGAGGTCCTCCAACCTGAATGTCACCCTGACCAACATTCGGGCTATCGCTAAGGGTCAGGAAAGCTACTGGCTCACACAGGGCGGCCGGAACGCCGAGTCTTCAGGCTCAAACAAGGACAGGCAGGCGAAAGCTGCCAAAGGAGAGAAGCCAAAGCCTGGCTTGTGCTTCATATGTGGTGAACAAGGCCACATGATTAAAGACTGCAAAAAGCCCACCTGCAAGGAGTGCGGCTGAAAGGGCAAGCACAAAGACTCCTGCTCCAAAAGGGGAGAAAGGCAGGCATGTGCTGCCAAAAAGGAAGAAGGGGCAACCTCCTGGGAGGAAGCCAAAACTGACGACACAAAAGCCGCGGAAAAAGAAGAGAGGTCCCTGGTGGACCTAAAAGGAATGACATATGTGGAAATCTGCGCCCATTTCTCCAAAAAAGGAAAAGGGAAGGTGATCTGAGTAATCTAGGAACTCAGGCCGCAAATAGATTTTCTTATTTAGAAATGTTTGAACCCGAGGAACCCATGGAGAGCCAGTCTTAAAGTGGTAAAGGGAAAGAGTTAGCCAAAAGCTCCTACATTAAATTAATCCGAGAAGGATATGAAGTGGTGGACGAAGCCCCGATTATCCTAGAATCTGGGATCAGTCCGACAGAGGGGATAAACATGCGGAGGCTCACTGCTATGAAAGCAGAGGAAGACTCTTTGCAGACATTCCCCGACAAATTCTTTATTCGCACAGTCAAAGGACTAAGCGACATCATGATGAACCTGTCTATTGGTTCCAATAGGAATAGCCTCCACAAGGTCAAAGCCCTGCTAGACAGTGGCGCCAATTAGGTTTTCATTGATGAAACATGGGCAAAGAAGCACGGAATCACAATGAAACCGTTGCCACACCCTATCCCCGTATTTAACATGGACGGCACCAAGAACTCAGCAGGCAGTATCACACACTCTGCGGAGATAGTGATCAAGTTCCAGGGCCATCACGAGAAAATGCTGACTGAAGTCACCAACTTGGAAGAGATTCCCCTGGTCATTGGATACACATGGCTGAAGTGGCACAACCCTGTCATTGACTGGCAAAAAGGAACAGTGGAGATAACGAGATGTCCTTGAAGCTGTACACTTCTGCAGGACTATGCTATCCGCATCTGTCAAGATATGGCAGATGACCCTAATGAATAGGAGGAAGCATGGATTGCTTATCATATTCAGGCTACGCTAGAAGCACCACCCAAACCCCAAGAGAAAACTCTAGAAGAGTTAGTACCTGAGTGCTACCATCAGTGGCTAAAGGTCTTTTCAAAGGAAGAATCGGAACGCATGCCGATTAGAAAACCCTGGGATCATGCTATAGATCTCAAAGACACGTTCCAACCCAAGAAGGGAAGGATCATACCTCTGTCTGCGACAGAACAAGACGAAGTAGCTGTGTTCATAGATGACCAGCTCAGAAAAGGTTATATACAGCCATCCAAGTCCCCACAAACCTCCCTGGTGTTTTTTGTGCCTAAAAAGGACAGCCAAAAAAAGATGGTTCAGGACTACAGGTACCTGAATGAACACACTGTGCAAAACAACTACCCGCTGCCATTGATTGGGCAGCTCGTAGACAAGCTAAATGGGGCAAAACTATTTACAAAAATGGATCTTAGATGGGGATACAACAATGTTCGCATCAAAGAAGGTGACAAATGAAAAGCAGCCTTTGTGTGCTTCCGAGGAGCATTTGAACTGACAGTAATGTACTTTGGCCTTTGCAATTCCCCAGCCACATTCCAGGCCATGATGAACGAAATATTCATGGGCATGGACGATTGTCTCGTCGTCTACATCGACGATTTCATGATATTTACCAAAATGGACTCCCTCACAGAGCATGAGGCCATTGTCAAGAAAGTCTTGGTGCAGCTAGAGGAGAATGACTTATTTGTCAAACCAGAGAAATGCACGTTCCATGCCACAGAAGTTGAGTTTCTGGGCATGATTGTGGAAAAAGATGGGATTTGGATGGACAAGTCCAAAGTAGAAGTGGTCTTAATATGGCCCACCCTGAAGAACCTCCAAGGAGTGAGAAGCTTCTTGGGGCTAGCCAACTTCTATTGGCAGTTTATCACCGACTATGCCACGATCGCTAGGCCATTGAACGACCTAACCAAAAAGGACCAACTCTTTGAATGGGGTTCAGCACAACAAGGAGCATTTGACATGCTCAAAAAGGCATTCACCACGGCACCAGTACTGGCTCATCCAAACATAGATAGCCAATTTCGGCTAGAATGCGATGCATTGGACTTTGCAACTGGAGCTGTGTTATCTATCCTAAAGGAGGAAAAGTGGCACCCTGTCACCTACTACTCCCACAGTATGAATGACACCAAACACAACTATCCTGTAGCTGATAAGGAGATGCTATCGGTGATATGTGCGCTGGAAATGTGGTGTCATTATTTAGAAGGTGCTAGGCACCAATACGAGATCTGGAATGACCACCAGAATCTCCAATGGTTTATGGTCAGACAGGATCTGAACCGAAGACAAGTGTGCTGGGCGCAATATCTATCTAGATTCAACCATGTTTGGTGTTACAAAGCAGGTGCCACCATGGGAAAAGCCGATGCTCTCTCTAGAAGAGAAGATCACATGGAAGAAATCGAAGCAGACAATAAGCAGGTTCTTGTTATTCTGCCAGAGCAGATCAGAGCTACCATTCTGGTCCAAGATGAAGGCGATAAGTTATTAAAACGTATTAAGGGAGAAGTACTTCTCATGAAGGAGAAGGAAATCCAAGAGCTCTAAAAACAGGGCTACAATGAGGATCTCACAGAGCCACTCCTAAGAAAGGATGGAAAGATCTTTGTTCCAGATAAACCAGATCTACGGAGAGATATAGTCACAAGTTGTCACAACATGCTTGCGGTAGGACACCCCAGCATGGACAAAACCCTGGCTTTGGTAGCCAAATTCTATATATGGCCAGGAATGGCCACTTATGTAAAAGACTATGTTGCTAGATGCAAGGTTTGTCAACAAACAAAAACGGGCAATAAACCCCCAGCAGGCAAGCTTGTACCCTTGGAGCTACCAAATGCTCCTTGGCTTGATGTCTCAGCAGACTTCATGATGGACCTGCCACTATCTATGGGCTCTGATTCCATTCTAGTAGTTGTTGATCAATTCAGCAAAGAAGTGGAATTCATCCCCTGCAACAAGATGGTCACTGCCCTAGATACAGCATGGCTATATTTAAAACACGTGTGAACCAATCATGGGATCCCACACTCTATTGTATCCGACCGAGGATCCCAGTTCACATCCAAGGTCATGATCTTGCTGCTAGATCAGCTTGGTATCAAACCTAAGTTATCCACCGCCACCCACCCATAGACGGACGGTCAAACAGAAAGAATGATCCGAGATCTACAACAGTATCTCTGGATCTTCTGCCATGAAAAGCAAGATCAATGGGCTGAATGGTTACCCATCGCCCAGTTTAGCTATAACTCAAAGAAGCAGGCTTCTACCCAGAAAACCCCATTCAAAGTCACATGGACCTATGAACCCCATTTAGGGATAGAACCAGGCACCTCAAAGGCACTGGCTGCTGATGAGCTTGCCAATAAAGTCACTAAAGTATTAGAAGAAACTAGATTCTCTTTAGAAAAAGCGCAGTCGCACATGAAAACCCAAGTGGATAAACACTGCTCTAACACCCCAAAATATGCAATCAGAGATGAAGTTCTCCTTTCAACAAAAAATCTGCGCATCACACACCAATTAAGGAAGCTCACGGAGAAGTTCCTGGGCCCCTTTAAAATAACTAAGCTTATCAGCAGTAATGCAGTTGAACTGCGCCTGCCCAAAACAATGAAAATACATCTGGTGGTTAACGTATCATGGATCAAAAAATATGTTTATGGCTTTGATGGCCAACCTATCTTCAACCCCGGGCCAGTCTTTATATCAGACGAGCTAGAAGCCAAGTATGAAGTTGACCACATCATGAATGCACAACAAAAGGGGAGGAGGAAGGAATATTTAGTCCACTGGTTGGATTACTCCAAAGAGGAGTGCACCTGGGAATCAGCAGCTAACTTAAGAAATGCAGCTGATGGCAATGGTGCATTTCCACGAGCTAAACCCAAAGGCACTTGCACGTGCTGCTTTTGACGAGCACTTTGGGATATTTAACCCCTATGACACAAGCACCATTTCTATAGTGGTTGATCCGGTGTTTCAACCATAGAAGGGGGGTGGTGTTACAAACGCTCTTTTCCTATGCTTTTATTCTTTTACTGTAACTTGATTCGAACTCTAGACTTTCTATATAAGGGAATACATTCCCACCCACAAGATGAATGAACTTGTTGTATGTTCACTTTCCATATCACGTGACTTCTCACATAACTCTCTTTACACAATTATGCTTACACATAAGGGCTAGACTCTTATCGCTTATCTATGACATCATATGCTTGTCACCCAATAGGATATGATTCATGTTATCATCCAATCATGTAATTCATGCCTATCGTCATACAATTTCTTTTTATGGTATTTACACAAACATGTACATATATGTAGGATAGTATATAAACCCTCAGGTGGTAGACTGGATCCCCAGTTTACTTGTCCTCAAGTTTTCCCTCATTCCCACTACCCTCTGAGCCAAGAGTCCTCTAGTCGCAAGGCTATTGGGTTTTTAAATTGTTTCAAAAACACTCTCCCACATTAAGGAAACTGGACTTATTGTATGATCACTTTCCATATCACATGACTTCTCACATGACTTCCTTTACACAATTATGCTTACTCATAAGGGCTATGTTACGAACACTCATTTTCACTCTTTTTATTCCACTCATGCTTGATTCGAACTTTAGACTTTCTATATATGGATACACTCTCCCACACCAAGGAGATTGGACTTAACGTATGCTTTCTTTCCATATCACATGACCCTTGTCACATGACTTCTCACATGACCTGCTTTACACAATTATGCTTACATGCAAGGGCTAGACCCTTATCTCTTATCTATGACATCATATGCTTATCCTCCAATAGGGTATGATCCGGTTATCACCCAATCATGTATTTTCTCTTATCATGGTACGATGTCCCAATTAGTATTTAGGGACAAACATGTACACACAGTATGTAGTCCTATATAAACCAAGGCGACT
>JBBPST010000585.1:0-11067 GCA_038093715.1 Austroboletus cf. mucosus | reverse complement strand
TGGGGCGAGTATTCCTATGACCACAGCCTTAGTACTTCATATATATATCCCAGTGCCATGTACAATACTCCCCAGCTAGATCTACGCAATTCACATAGTACCTGCATCCAAACCTGAGTGCGCTGCCTCTTGTTTGAGACCCCTACATCTATTGGACTTGGTGTCACCACAGAGGACACTCTATAGCTATCAAGAAGGACTACACACTATGTGTTCTGTCCCAAGTTGTGCGCAATAACCAAAAGTGTAACAAACATTGCCAGGATCTCCTTCTTAGTCTTTCCTTTAGACTTATAAGGGCTCTTTCTAGGCAGAACTGGGGGAATGAGGTGTCTAGACAGCACAGTGGTGGGGTTCTCTGGAGGGGTTGCTGGAGATAAAATGAGGTGGAGGAGTTTCCCTGCTTTGAAGGTTTGTTCCACCAGTGGTTCTCTAGGTCTAATAATGGGTGGATTGATGGCGGCTTGGTGTGAGGGACATTTCTCATAGAAAGGGGCATTGGTTGGTGATACAGCATGTTCTGGGTGTTACAAACACTCTTTTCCTATGCTTTATTCTTTTATCTTAACATGATTCGAACTCTAGACTTTCTATCTAAGGGAATATCTTCCCACCACAAAACGAATGAACTTTTCGTATGTTCACTTTCCATATCATGTGACCCTTGTCACATGACTTGTCACATGACTCCCATTACACAATTATGCTTACACACAAGGGCTAGACCCTTATCTCTTATCTATGACATCATATGCTTATCACCCAATAGGATATGATCCATGTTATCACCCAATAGGATATGATCCATGTTATCAACCAATTATGTAATTCTTTCTTATCGTCATACAATTACTTGTTATGGTTTATGCACAAACATGTACATACAAGTAGAGTACTATATAAACCCTCAGGCAATAGATTGGATTCCCAGTTTACTTGTCCTTGAGTTTCCCCCTCATCCCACTACCCTCTGAGCTAAGAGTCCTCTAGCCCCTAACATTGGATTTTTGAGTGTTTCATTACAAGTAAACTACCCCTTTGACTGGTACTCTTGTCAAATACCCCCTCGGAGCCCATGAATAGCCGAAGGAGCTATTGAAAAAGTCTCATCCTCTTTTAACCCCATCATCCATTGAAGAAGGATTTACAAGCAGAAGTAAGTCGGTCAATGCAAGTGGTGGTCATACCACAGTCAGAAGGACGGAGCAAAGGACTTACATACTGACAAACGGTCTAGTGCTATCTTAGTGAACAAGGCAACAGCGATGCAAGGCAGGAGGTTTGGTTCCTATGGAGAGGCTGTTGAAGCTGCATGGGCACTCATGGAAGTAAAGAACACAAGAGGAGAGAACACATTCCCAGATGCAGACTCCAATGACTCACTAGTTCTAGAAGGGCTCAGGGTCCAGCTAGAGGACTTGGTGCCAGTGGAAGAGTTAAACCCATTCAGGCTAGTCTTTGGAAGTAAGTTAGTGGAGGAAGTTAGGAACAAGGTAGCAGAGAGAGGCTGAGGATGGTGAAAAAGCCCAGGTATAACTACTGGGAACTAGTCCCTTATCCTCAACAAGTCTACGAGGCGGATCCAATGAAGCAGTGTCAGGATCGTGCAACAGTTAGAAGAGGGCCCTATACTGTTAGGCCCTACTTATGTATACAAGCAGTGCTGAAGAAGCCTGCTAGAGGCTATCCCACGCTCTCCCCCTTTACATTCCTAGAATATTAGTAATTATTCCAGAACAATATTCTTTATATAAAGCGGCGATTTTAAACTGCTGGTACAATCACTTGACACGAGAAGAGTATGAGAGAAAGCTATAGGAGCTCTACGATCTAATCTGTGATCTAGATCACCTGTCATATGAAGCAAGGCTTGACAAACTTGCCTTCCTTTTAGCTAATCCCATTCCCCACCATGTCGACGCCTACTCTAGCAGAAGTTGTGGCATTGGTCAATGTGTGTTACAAATGCTATATTTTATCATATGCTTGATTTGAACTCTCAATCTCATGCTTTAGGAATTATGTTCTTATCACTAACACTTATGACTTAGACATTTTCTCGTTTTGAAGTCATGTGACCTCCATCACGTGATCTATGCCTAGACTCATCATGTGACTCATCACATGCTATGATGTATGCTCTAGACTCTCTTATCTCTTATCTATGGTGTCATGCCTCATGCCTTTCTTATCTACCTATGTGGTATGCTCCGGCTTATTAGCCAATCATGTAAATTCCCTTATCATCATATGATTCCCTTTCCTGTATATTACCAAACATGTACATACTATAGCTAGACACTATATAAACTCCAAGCTCTAAGGTGGAATCCCCATCTTAAGAGACTTGGTCATTTGGATCATACCTTGAGTCCAATCCTCCATATGACAAACTTTTCCAGCTTGCCAAAGCTACTTCTATTTCATATCATATTAGGAGTCACATCAATGTGCAGACGGCACAAATACAAAATTTACTCAATGCAATGGTGGCACTGCAACAAGAAAAAGCCATGATGGAGGTCAACCTGCAGGAAGCTGCAACCAAGTTGACCGAAACTGAGACACATGCATAGGAGAACAAGGTGCAGACTTGGAAGGCACTCTCACTTGTGGACTGGGGTTTCCAAGATGGAAGGGCAGCCAGAAGCAGTGAAGAAGGCTCCAAAGTGGAGATCTTCTCTGATCCCAGGACTTACAATGGGTCTTGTGGGAAGTTTGAGGAGTGGTGGGTCAAGATTGGATCTTGGCTAGACTCCCACCCAAGGGAGTTCACAAGAAAGCTGCTGGATGGCACCTTCGAACCAAACAGGCTAAATAGAGCCTATGCAATT
Organism: Austroboletus cf. mucosus; assembly: GCA_038093715.1. Classification (NCBI taxonomy): domain Eukaryota; kingdom Fungi; phylum Basidiomycota; class Agaricomycetes; order Boletales; family Boletaceae; genus Austroboletus; species Austroboletus cf. mucosus. Next base: position 8,233 of record JBBPST010000585.1, on the reverse strand, counting down.
TTGTCACAGCTCAAAGGAGTCAAAGGGGCCTATGTAGCTGAAAGAGAGCTACTCTGTCTGGCCAACAAAACAAGCACACTGATAGATTGGGATAATCTGGTTATGGAGATTAAGGGTCTGTTCCGACCCCAATTACAAGAGGACTGCGTGACACAGCAGATCATGTCGTTCAAACAAGGGACAATGGACATCAACATGTTCCTGTCCAAATGGGTCTTGCTGTACGAGCAGGCCAAAGTTGGATCTCAGTTCAGGATCCATTTTCTTGAGATGCACACCTCTCAAAAGATAATTAAAGAACTCCACAAGACCAACATGAGGTCCTCAAACCTGGATGTCACCCTGACCAACATCCAGGCTATTGCCAAGGGTCAGGAGAGCTACCGCCTTGTGCAAGGAGGTCGGAATGCTGAGTCTTCAGGCTTGAACAAGGACCAGCAGGCTAAGGCCGCCAAAGGAGAGAAGCCAAAGCCAGGCTTGTGCTTCGCATGTGGCAAACAAGGCCATATGATAAAAGATTGCAAGAAGCCCACTTGCAAAGAATGCAGATGGAAGGGCAAGCACAAAGAGTCTTGCTCCAAAAAGGGAGAAAGGCAGGCACATGCTGCCAAGAAAGAAAAAGGGGCAACCTCCTGAGAGGAAGCCAAGACCGACAGCCCAAAAGCCGTGGAAAAGGAAGACAGATCCCTAGCAGATCTAAAAGGGATGATGTATGCAGAGATCCACACCCACTTTTCCAAGAAGGGAAAAGGGAAGGCAGCTTGAGTAATCTAGGAACTCAAGTTGCAAATAGATATTTATGTTTAGAAACATATGAACCTGAGGAACCCACGGAGAGCCAGTCTCAAAGTGGTAAAGGGAAGGAGTTAGCCAAAAGCTTCCACATTAACTTAATCCAAGAAGGATATGAAATAGTGGATGAATCCCTGATTATCTTAGAATCTGGGATTGCTCCAACAGAGGGGAATGCGGAGACTTGCTGCAATGAAAGCAGAGGAAGACTCTATGCAGACATTCCCTGACAGATTTTTGATTTGCACAGTCAAAGGACTAAGTGACATCATGATGAACCTGTCTATTGGCTCCAATTGGAATAACCTCCATGAGGTCAAGGCCCTGCTAGACAGCAGTGCCAATCAGGTTTTCATTGACGAGTTATGGGCAAAGAAGCACAAAATCACAATGAAACTGTTGCCATGCCCTATCTCTGTATTTAATATGGATGGCACCGAGAACTTAGCAGGCAGTATCATACACTCTGCGGAGATAGTGATTGAGTTCCAAATGCTGATGGAAGTCACCAACTTGGGAGGAATTCCCCTGGTTGTTGTTACACTTTTGGTTATTGCGCAACTTAGGATGGAACACGTAGTGCGCAGTCCTTCCTAATAGCTATAGAGTGTTCTCTGTGGTGACACTAAGTCCAATAGATTTGGGGGTCTCCTGCATAGTGATAATCAGAAAGGCAATGTAACAAGGGCAGTTCTACTGCACATTGATGATCAGGAAAGCTATGAAGGAAGTGATCATCAAAAGATATCAGAATGAGGCAAAGAAAGAGTAAATAGAATTGTCCTCAAAGGAGGCAAAGACCATATGCATAATCCGAGAAGTGCAAGGAAGTGGAAATCGTAACATTACCCCTATCACAAGACTGAGACTCTGACTCAGTATCTTTAAAACCCAAGTGGGTCTCCCTTGTTCTCGACAACATTGTCATCATCTCCATCATTCCAGTATTGGCATTCATTGGCCAAGTGTCCCCTTCCTTCACAGGTGGAACATCAGTTCTATGGACAGGTGTTCTGGGAGTGTTCTGGGGTGTCTTGTCAGCAATATGGGCATTGGTAGGATGGGCAGTGTGGTCAAATGTGGTCTGGAGATCCACAGGAGAAGCAAATGACTTTGGGGGGTTTAACTTGTCAAGGGGGAGATGGAGATCTGGGTAGGGGGTCGGAAGCCTTGGATATGTTCTTTTCAGCATGGGTAGAGGAGGAGGGGAGTCCAAACGCAGCCAGGATCTCCTTCTTAGCCTTCCCTTTAGGTTTGTGAGGGCTTTTCTGAGACAGAACTGGGGGTATGAGATGTCTGGGCGGAGTGGGAGTGGGGTTTTGTAGTGGAGTGGTTGGGGAGGACAGGAGGTGGAGGATCTTTCCTGCCTCAAAGATTTGTTCCAGAAGTGTCCCCCTAGGCCCGATAATTGGGGGATTAAGGGCAGCTCGGTATAGGGGAAATTCCTCATACAATGGGGCATTGGCTGGAGATACAGCATGTTTTGGGTATTTTGTGTTGACGAGATACCTTTCAGTCTTCTGGGTCAAGGGTTTTGATGATGGGTCGCAGGTATGGTTGTATGGACAGCCTGGGGAGAGAGTTGATGACTCAGCAGAATCCCTGGTTAAACAACATGTGTAGTATGTAGCTCTAGGCTTCATGGAGGATGAAGTCAATTTCTTCATTGAAGGACAATTCTGGGGAGGGGTTGGAGTGAGCTCTCTCCTTGTTGTAAGTAAGGGTGAGGGATTGTTTCTGGTAGAGTTGGAGAAGTGAGGGGAATAACTCCCCCTCCAGGAACAGGAGAAGTTCAATGAGTCTGGTGTATAGGGCTGGGCACTCGAAAAGAGTGACAAAGAGGGTATTTCTGTGGGTGATTGGGAGACGGTGGGCATGTATAGGAAGCATCTGGGGAAGCCAGGGACCAGAACAAACTGGGAGAGAGGGTAGTGAGGTAATGGAGTCGGTCTGCTGGGATACAAATTCGGTGGCAAAGAGGTTGAGATTTCTAACTGATTCATTTGGTTTCAAAGGGGAGGCATGGGTGGGGGAAGACATGTGTAAGTGGATGAGTTCCTAAGTGAGTTTTCTGTTGATTTTATAGGCTCTGAGTAGGGGGAGGGCATTTTGCAGGTTCTTTGCTGATTCCCAGGTGTCATTGCTGCTTCCATAGCCTTTCCATCAGATCCGATACTGCCTTCTGTTTGCTAATTCACAGTGTGCAATAATCCCTTCTACTTCCCATTTCAGTTCTCCATCAATCAGATCCAGTGGAGGTTGTAAATAGTTCTTCCCATGCTCCACAGTTTCCTTGAATGAGAATAGTAGGGAAGCATGAAAGACATCATGGATTTTCCAAGTTGGGGGAAGTCTGAGTCAGTATGGTATCTTAGAGAGCACTTGGGAAATTTCAAAGGGGCCTTCTCATTTAGGGGTGAGCTTCTTGGATGGATATTTGGTGGATAGGTTCATTCCTTCTAGCCATACTTTGTCTCCTATTTTTCAAGGCATAAAGGGTTTGTGATGTCAGTTTGCCATAATGGTTCTACTTCTTTCATGTGCTGCTAATGCCTCATCCCTTGCTTTCTCTAATTGGGTCATTCTTTCCTCCAGTGCAGGTACAGAGGTTTTGCCAATCTTGGGATAGGCTCTAGGTTCATAGCCCATCATTAGCTTGAATGGCAATTGTTTGGTGGAGGAGTGCACTGCCAAGTTGTGATGGAACTCTGCCATCGGAAGGAGCTCTGCCCATTTATGGTTGTCTTGGGAGCAGAAGAGCCTTAGATATGTTTCCAGTTCCTGATTTACTTGTTTGGTTTCTCCATTTGTCTGAGGGTGGTATGCCGAAGATAGTGCCAAGTCATATTGCAGTAGTTTTGCCAGTTCCTTTGCAAAGATAGAGGCAAATTGAGGGACCCTGTCTGAGATGCATTTGTCATATAGGCCAAAACATGGGAAAACACAGGTGTAAAAAAAGCTTGGCAACTCCTTGCGCAGTGATATCTTTGTTACAAGGGCAGAAAATTACCCCTTTTGTAAGCCCATGGTTGATCATGACCATGATGAAATCAAATATCTGAGATGGGGGCAGTCCAGTGATGAGATTCATGGAGATTTGCTGAAATGGTTGGATGCAATTAGATGTGATGGGCATCGATGGCGGTGTCGTTGGGTGAATATTAACCTTGTTGGCTTGGCAAGTGGCACAGCCAGAGATGTATCTGCAGATAAAGGTGGCCATTCCTGGCCACCAATAATCTTTTTCAAGGAGAAAGAGGGTATGAAATTGTCCTGCATGTCCTCCTGTGGGGGAGAAATGTATGAATGAGACTAACGAATGTCTTGCATCTTCTGGAATGTAGAGACATCCCTTGAAATACAAGTTCCCCTCAGAGTATGCCCAGTCAGAAAGCAGAGAATGTGAGAGGGGGATTTTATTCTGGTACATCCCTTTTAGTGCTGTCAGCATGAAGGGGTCAGTTGCAGTGGATTGGTCTATCTTCTCTTTTAGAGCTATGTCCAATGATTGTACAAACAGATCATCAGAGAGGAGGGTTACCAGGTTATTGTCTTCTGTGGTATTGACCTTGTCTTTTCTGGATAAGGCATCAGCAGGTCCCATTTAAGTTCCAGGCACATGGGTAATGGTGAGATTGAAGTCCTGCAAGAACATTTGCCATTGCACGTGTCGTCTGCTCAGCTTTCTGGGAGTTTGGGAGTAGGTAAGGTTCTTGTGGTCAATGAGGATTTCCACTGGGTGTGTAGCACCCAAGAGGTGGTGTCTCCAGTCTTCCAAGGTGAAGACCACTGCTAATAGCTCTCTATCGTAGATGTTATAGTTTCATTTCATTTCTGATAGGATGGAGGATCTATAGGAGCATGGGTGAAGATCTCCATTTGCGTCTTTCCGCATTAATACCCCTCCTGTAGCTGTAAGGGAAGTGTCGGTCATCACAAAGTATTGCTTTGCAGGGTCTGGAAGCCTGAGTACTGGTTGGGTGGAGAAGATCTCTTTCATCTCATCAAAGGCTCACTGCCTTCTTCATGTCCACAACCATTGTTCCTTTTTCTTGATGAGTTCTACCATTGGTTGTACTTCTGGGAGAAGTTGGGGATAAATTTTCAGTAGAAGTTGCAGAAGCCTAGGAAGGACCGGACTTGTTTGATATTTTCCAGGCTGATCCATTCCTTTATTGCTGAGAGTTTTGTGGGGTCCATTGCTATTTCTCCAGGTCGCACTACCAGTCCCAGATAGTCCATGCTTGGTTGATCAAAAAAGCACTTTTTTATTTTGGCAGATACATAATCCCAGTTCTCTGAGTCATTGCAGAACTTTGATAGTTCGCTCCATATATACTGCAGGGTCTGCTGAGTGTATAGCCAGGTCATCCATGTAGACAATGAGCCATCCTTCAGTGATGTAGTCTCCAAAGGCATCATCCATGAAGGCCTGGAAGGTGGCAGGGAAATTGCACAACCCAAAGAACATAACTATTGGCTCAAAGAGTCTCATTGGTGTAATGAAGGCTGCCTTCCATCTGTCCTCTGATTTTATGAGGATGTTGTTGTATCTCCATTGTATGTCAAGCTTGGTGAAGATGGTGGATCCTTTGAGTTTGTCCACTGGCTCTGAGATCAGGGGGAGAGGGTAAGCATTTTTGACAGTATGTTCATTCAGGTAGCGATAGTCCTAGCAGGGTCTCAACTTCCCATCTTTCTTGGCAACAAAGAAAAATGGAGCGGCTTGGGGGGACTTTGAAGATTGTATTTTCCCATTGGCTAGATGTTCCTTTACAAATTTCTTACATGCCTCTTGTTCAGGCAGGGATAATGATATGACTCCAAATATGATATAAAGTTAAGTAGTTTTGCAAGCTGGAAAAGCTTGTCATGTGGAGAATTGGAGTGAGGTATGATCCAAATGACCAAGTCTCTTAAGATGGGGATTCCACCTTAGAGCTTGGAGTTTATATATTTGTCTACATTATGTGTATATGTTTGGTAGTAATACAGAAAAGGGAATTGTACAATGATAAGGGGAATTTACATGATTGGCTGATAAGCCAGGATATATCCTATTGGTCGATAAAGAAGACATGAGGCATGATGTCATAGATAAGAGATAAGAGGTCTAGAGTATACATTATGACACGTGATTGGTCATGTGATGAGTCTAGGCATGGATCATGTGATTAGAGTCACATGACTTGAGAATGGGAAAATGTCTAAGTCATAAGTGTCAATGATGAGAACATATTTCCTAATGCATAAGGTTGCGAGTTCGAAACAAGGTGAAAGGAAACAATAAAATATAGTGTTCATAACACCACCCCCCTTCTATGGTTGAAACATCGGATCAACTGCAATGGGTATAGATGGTTTATTGTGAGGGTTAAATAGACTGAACATGTTGGTAAAGGTCGACTGTGTGAGGGCCCGCGGGTTCAGTTCGTGGAAATAGTTAATAGCATCCTGCACATTTTTAAGGTGAGAGGTGGGTTCCCATGTCCATTCTTCGGCTGAGTATCCTGCCCAATGTACTAAATATTGCTTGTGTCGCCTGTTCCAGCGAGCATCTACTATATGATCAACTTTGTATTTGACTTGCAGCTTATCCGTGACGTGTACAGGTCCTGATTCGAATATTGGTTGACCAGGGAGTTGGTATAGATAAGGTTTCACCTGTGAGATATTAACTACTGGGTGTATACGCATAGTGCATGGGAGTTTCAGTTCAACTGCATTCTTCCCTATGCATTGTGTTATTTTGAATGGTCCCAGCCATTTCTCTGTTAATTTATGTGATTGGCATGTCAAATGCAGGTTTTCTATTGTGAGGAGCACCTCATCCTCGACTTGGTACTTGGGTGCTTCCAAGCAGTGTTTACCCGCTTGGATCTTCATCTTGTCCTGAGCCTGCTTCAGGTTGGAGCAAATATTTTAGAGATATTATTGGCAAGGTCATTGGCCGCTGGTGCCTTCGACGTGCCAGGTTCTATCCCCATTTGTGGTTCATAAGTCTGTGTGACTTCGAACAGGGTCTTTTGTGTGAAAGCCTGCTTCTTAGAGTTATAGCTGAATTGGGCTATTGGAAGCCAGTCCACCCATTCAGTCTATTTTTCGTGACAGAACGTTCAGAGATACTGCTGGAGATCTCTGATCATGCGTTCTGTTTGGCCATCCGTCTGAGGGTGGGAGGCCATTGATTATTTAGGCTTGATTCCGAGGCGCGCACATAGGTTTTTCATCACCTGTGATGTGAACTGTGGGCCACGATTGAATATGATCAAGCATGGGATGTCATGATTGGTCCACACGTGTGTTAGATAGAGTCGGGCTGTGTCTAGCACAGTAACCAACTTCGTGCATGGGATGAATTCGACTTCTTTGCTGAACCGATCAATGACTACTAGCATTGAGTCAAATTCATTAGATAGGGGCAGATCTGTGACGAAATCTGCCGAAATGTCTACCCAAGGGAGATTGGGAATCTCCAAGAGTTTGAGCTTGCCGGCTGGCAGCTTGTTGCCCATCTTGATTTGTTGGCATACATCACATCTAGTGATGTATTCCTTTACATAGGTGATCATTCCTGGCCACTCGTAGTGCCTTTGCAGAAGAGCTATGGTTTTTTCTATGCCGGGATGCCAGGCCATTGGGGTATCATGGCAGTTTGTTACCACGTCTCTTCATAAGTCTTCATCTTAGGGGACAAAGATTCTGTTTTTGAAATGTAACACCGGATGTTCCTGATCTTTCATATAGCCCTGTTTATAGAGCTTCTGTACTTCACTCTCTTTAAGGAGGAGTGTCCTATCTTGGATTCTTTGAAATAACTTATTGCCTTCATCTTGGACCAGAATCGTAGATCTGATCCGCTCCAGTGAAATCATCAAGACCTGCTTATTGTTGTCTTCAATGCCTTCCATATGATCTTCTCTTCTGAAAAGGGCATCAGCTTTTCCCATGGTAGTACCAGCTTTGTGGCACCATACATGGTTGAATCTAGATAGATATTGCACCCAGCGCACTTGTCATCTGTTCAGGTTTTGGCGGATCATGAACCATTGGAGATTTTGATGATTGTTCCAGATCTCGAACTGGTAGTGTGCCTCTTCCAGGTAATGTCTCCACATTTCTAATGCTCTTATTACACTCAGGAGTTCTTTGTCAGAAATGGGGTAGTTGCATTCCTGATTGTTCATAGAGTGGGAGTAGAAGGTGACTGGATGCCAAGCATTCTTTTTTTGGATAGATAGAACTGCACCCATTGCATAGTCTGAAGCATTACTTTCTAGCCAGAATTGGTTGTCTAGATCCGGGAAAGCTAGTACGGTTTAAAGACAGAAAGGTGGGTGAGTGGACTTGGTACCAGGTATCCTGATAGTCCTGACCACCCTATAGTGTCCGGGTTTGTGTGGGGAGCGATTAGGTTCGCCCCAGAGGGACTCTATATTCA